>JAMKCH010017936.1:0-38648 GCA_023653785.1 Ophioderma brevispina
AAAAGGTATTAAAGTCAAATTCTTGTGAGTCAAATAGATGTCTTGAAAAATTAATACCCTCATTGAAATATAATTTGCCAAATTTATCATGTAGTATATGACTCCAAACCCCTCTGGGATAAGCAATCTCTTATACCACATCCATGCCAGTACCTGCCTCCCAGTTTATACTGTACATATTCGTATATATTCGTATATTTAATTTTGCACTTTTCAATTTGTATACACTCTTATTTTTACACTTAAATTTGTAAATTTAAATTATCATTTATACTATTGTGCATTGTGTGGGTACTGTTCCTCGTTATTATTTTATTATTAAATACACGGTGCCTAGTTTTCACTTACAACTTCAACAATAACTATAGTCGGAACCTGACAATCTCCCATTCAGTGTATCTCCTAAACTTTGTTTATCAACTACTGTATTTACCTAAAGTGAAACCATCCAATGAATAGCTGTAGTAATCTTAACCATTGTATCAACAAATGACCACGTCATGTTTATAACTTCATCTATTCCATTGTACAACATCATAATGAAATAACCAAGTCTATTAAACCTATAACCCTATCCTGCTTCTTTTCTTGCAATCCTGCCTCGCATTTCCGGGGCATTTCCTTCAAAAATAATTTGCCAAATACTAACAAAACCATTCAACCATTTTACGACTACCATAATCCTATATGGCACAAAATTCCACCCTGCCACAAACTGATTCATTTACGATTGACCGTGCAATTCCTTTTAAGGAATTTTTATTGAAGACTAGTGCAGTGCAGCCGTTTTCTTGAATACGACCGGCAGCATGCGCCAATATCGCTTAGTTACAGGGTAAAAGTTTTCCAAAGAAAGGATTTAATGCTTGCTACTCTCACGAAATACTCTTTTTTGAGGCATTTACAACATAGGTTGAAGTTGACTTTTTAAATGCTGAGTAACAACGCCATCTTTTAAATGATATGACTTGTCCTTTGGTTTTCTCCGCACAGAAATTGTGAGTTTTGCATTCATAAATTGGATGGACTGAATGTAAGGAAATTTCAACATGGCGGATCGATCTCTTAAGTAAGTGCATTTGATTAGGACGAATGTGCATGTGTGTGCTGTTATTTGAGAAAGCACAACAGCGACATGTGCGTCAGAGTTTGCGAAGTACATGTATTAGTAATGTATTTGGTGGCTGGTTGAAGTCTACAGATAGCGATCGATCGCAGATAGTCGATCGATCACCGGCTCATGAAAAGCCTAATATCAAACGCAGTTTAATATAGGTGTGATCATTATAAAATGGTGAAATTATTGATTGGGCTTTATTTAGGAATTAGGATCACACGGAGTTTTGCGGACTTCCCGATCCCTGCGGATCCCTAGCTTTATTATCCATTGGTACCAAAATAACACAATTAGATGCTTATCAGGAAAATCTGTGGCAATTGCAACCCCCCTCCAGTGAAGTATTATAAAAATGACTGTTATGCGAGGGCTAAATTTAAAAAAAAAAAAAGTAAGGCCTACTCACTTTTAATAATTGTCTGTTGAAATCTCAATATTAGAAATTAAGTTGTGACTTAGTTGTTGTATTCTAGTTAAACATATCCTCCAAACGAGAACCATATTTATTCCTGGAGCTCTTTTTGAGCAAAACGATTTTTTTCCTTTATTAAGAAATGCAATTATACGGTGCTTTTTATAAAGTACTTATCTGAAGGTTTCAAAGCGCATAACACACGACACTGGCCAGCCCAATTAATGTAATGTATAAAATTGTCTATCATACAAAAAATTTACTAAAACCTAGACGAATATAACTAATATATTCCATAAAACAAATTAAGAATAAAGAAGGAAATAACGAAAATAAAATAAGATAAATATATACATTAGTGACAAATTAAAAAATAATGAATTAAAGGGGCGTGTTTCCATCGTCTTTGAACCCCTGTTTACCCGAAGTAGTATCGATTTTGATATCAGATAGAAAGGCCGTATTTTTCTCATTGTCGTCCTGAAATTGATCCCTCGAAGCCATTTCATCCCAAGATATAAACAAAAAACCGCCGTTTTTAAGTGGTTAACCACTTTTATTAGCACAGTATTGAATAGGCATTTGCACATGCATTAGTGCGTCTACCATAAAACCGCAAGTTTTTTCACTGTACTTGATGGGTGTATTTGCAAGTGCCAGGCTCTCATATCAGTCGAGAACACAATACACATAAATCGGAACACCACCTTTAACATATATAAAGAAAAAAAAAAAGTGTCGTAATAAAAAAAAAATGCTTTTCTTCTCCCCCGACCGACCGTTTTTTTTTTTTCCAGAACGGGAGATACCGACCTTTATACTATATTCACAAGTCGAGAATTTGTTTTATTTCAGGATTTTCACAATGTAAATTACTCCAAAACAGCGTTTCAAACAGTTTCACGCCAAGTTTTAACAAATCTTATATTGTACAAACATTTTTTTCAAAACGAGTCTTGCGACAGACCCCGCTAGAACTACATGTTTGATGATAGAATTATAGGGGCCATGATACGTTCGTGGTTTAACGACCTTTTCGTGCTCCAGCGCTGGGATCACTTACTTCCTCCCTTCACAAAATTTAAAAATATTATGTAATCAGGAAAGCTGTATCCCCAATGAAAACAGTGCACCTTATTTAGAAAAATGAATAAATGTCAACTCAATTTACTCCCAGAATGTTCGTGACCAAATGTACACTTAAACTCAAGCCAACAATAGGGCTAATGATATTCAACAATCAACCTAAACACACTCAGAGCTCTTCTCAACAGGGGTATGCAGGTCCATTGTTACTACTCAGCCTACACTGTTTGAAAAGATTTAACTATATCAGGTGTTATGACTTTTTCGCCGTATTGAGCTCTAGTATCTGTTCATAACTTAAAGGGCAACTTACTAACCTCGCTCATGATTTTTAAAATGTAGGTCGCTGAATAGCATTGCCTCTCTTGGTAAATTGAATAGAAATAGGGGTTTTAAAGACAATACTTGCGATCAAGGGTATGCAAAATTAGGTTCAGTCCCTTGCCACTGGCTTTTCTTTCATGAATTTAGTCCCTTTCATTTCTTTTTTCGAAAAAAAATGATTAATCATATTCAAGGTAATTTGACCACACAGTAGAATCTCAAGATTTCTTTTATCACGAACGAGGAAAGAACTTGCCAATGCGGCAAGACATAACATTTCGAAGTCTTTCAACTCAACTGCGTGGCACATTAACAATAACCAGAATGTAAAAGACTGTGAATGTGTCCCTGGCCGATTATTGAATATCATTAGCTCCATTGTTCGCTTGAGCATGTTGAGGTATGTGTATATCCATTGTCACTGATTTTCTGGAAATACTTGATGTGACATTTATTCATTTTTCTAATACTGTGGCAATCTTTTCATGTGGGGATACAGCTTTTCGTGGTTAATATATATGTTTTAATGTTAGTGAAGGAAAAAGTAATCCAGCGCTGGGCAAAAATTTAAATAAAAGGCCAAACTGTATTATGCCCATGGCGCTATTACATTTTGGCTAAAATGGGCTTTAAATGAAACGGACTACTGGGAAATTTTTGAGGAACTTCATTAAATAATGAATTAAGTTGACCTGACGTAGAAAAACCTACACCTCACCTAACTATATTCTGTATTGTTTTTTGTTCAGCTCTAGACTTATTTCTCTTCGAACAAGCCTAATTTGTGTTTTTTAACACGCAGAATAATCCGACCTTACCTAGATGTTTCCCAAATTCAAACTGCTTTCAAAATAAGGGGTGTAATATTCCTTAACAGTATTTTTCAGATAAAAAACTTCGAATGATCGTTAGCATGCACGCATCAAGCTCCCCATCGATTCACTCCCATTGACCACTCTGACATTGATACAAATTAGAAAGGGGTGATCATTATAAAATGTTAAATTAAATTGGGCTTTATATATTTTCGGAATTAGGATCACACATGAGTTTGCGGACTTCCCGACCCTAGCGGATCCCTAGCTTATCCATTGGTACCAAAATAACACAATTAGATTGCTTTAATTCATGAAATCGTGGCAATTGCAACCCCCCTCCATTGAAGGTATTATAAAATGGACTGTTTGGCGAGGGCTAGTAAAAAAAAAAAGTTGAGGTTCCTACCAACTGTTTAATAGATGGTCTGTTGAAATATCAAATATTAGAAATATGGAGGTTGACCATTAGTTTGTTGTATTCTAGTTAAACATTCCTCCAAACGAGAACCATATTTTCCCTTGGAGCTCTTTTTGAGCAACGATTTTTTTCCTGTTCTTAAGAAATGCAATTATACGGTGCTTTTTATAAATCACTTCTCTGAAGGTTTCACAGCGCATAAAAGCACGACCTGGCCCAGCCAATTTATGTAATGTATAAATTGTCTATAAGAGCAAAAAATATTACTACAACCCTGAACGAATATAACTAAATTATTCAGATAAAACAAAATTAAGAAATAAAGAAGAAATAGAAATAAAATACAGAAATAAATTATAATAAATTAAGTGCCAAATTAAAAATAATGAATTAACGGGCGTTTTCCGATCGTCTTTGGAACCCCCTGATTTACACCGACCCAGAGTTCGATTTTTGATATCAGATGAAACGGCCGTATTTTTCCTTGTCGTCCTGAAATTTGAGCCCTCGAATCCATTTCATTCCCAAGATATAAACAAAAACACCGCCGTTTTAGTGGTTAAACAACCCCTTTTATTAGCACAGTATTTGAATAGGGCCTTTTGCAACATCATATTGCTTCTACCATCAAAACCGCAAGTTTGTTTCCCACGGTACTTGAGGGGTGTATGTGCAAGTGCCAGGCTCTCATATCAAGTAGAGACACAATACACAGTAAATCGACAACCACCCTTTAACAAATATATAAGAAATAAAACGGTGTCGTAAATAAAAAAAAAAATGCTTTTTCTCTCTCCTCCGACCGACCCGGTTTTTTTTTTCAGAACGGGAAGAGTACCGACCTTATAAATAGTCCCAGTCCCCAATTTGTTTTTATTTTTCAGGATTTTGCACAATGTCAACTACTCCAAAACAGCGTTTTTCAACAGTTTTCACGCCAGATTTTTTAACAAATCTTATATTAAAACATTTTTGTGTTTTCAAAACGATTCTTGCGACCAACCTCCTAATAGAACTAAATGTTGATGATATAATATAGGCCATGATACGTTCGTGATTTAACGATTCTTTCGTGCTCCAGCCGCTGGGGATCACTTACTTCCTTCCACTAAAATTTAAAAAATATTAAGTAAACCATGAATAAGGCTGTATCCCCAATGAAAAGAAGTGCACAATTATTTAGAAAAATGAATAAATGTCACACTCAATTTAACTCCCAGAATGTCAGTGACCAATATAATATGTACACGTAAACTCCAGCCAACAATAGAGCTAATGATTTCACTCAATCAACCTACACACACTTCAGATCTCTTCGCAACAGGGTAAATGCAGGTCCTTGTTACTAAGCTACACTGTTGAAAAGTTTTAAGCTATATCAGGCTGTTTATGACTTCGCCGTATTGAGCTCTATGTATCTGTGTTTCATAACTTAAAGTGGCAACTAACGAACCCCTCGCTCATGATTTTTAAAAATGAGGTACGCTGACTAACATTGCCTTTCTTGGTAATTGAATAGAAATAGTGTTTTTAGACATAACTTGCTGGATCCTACTGTATTCACAAATTAGGTCAGTCCTTGCCATGGGCCTTTTCTTTCATGAATTTGGTCCCTGTACATTTTCTTTTCGAAAAAAAATGATTAATCATATGGTCAAAGTTAATTGGAACACCCCATAGAATCTCAGATTTCTTTATCACAACGAGGCAAGAACTTGCCAATAGCGGCAAGACATAACATTCGAATTCTATTCACTGCGTGCACACATTAACAATAGACCATATGTAAAAGAATGTGAAGTTGTCCCGGGCCGATATTGAATATATTACTCCATTGTTCGCTTGAGCAGGTTGAGGTTATGTGTATACTCCATTGCACTGAATATTCGGAAATAAATTGAGTTGACATTTTATTCATTTTTCTAAATATGTGCACTCTTCAGTGTGGGGGCACGCTTTCGTGGTTTATAAATTGTTTTTAATTTTAGTGAAGGAAATCAGTAATCCCCAGGTCTGGAGTCACGGCGACAAATTTAATAAAGGCCAATTGTATTGAGTACCATGGCCTAAATTACATGTTGGCTTAAAATGGCTTGTTAATGAAACGGGACTACTGGGAAATTTTTGATGAAATCATTAAAAAGAAGTAGTTGACCTGACACTTAGAAACACCTACACGCACTCTAACTCTATTTGTAGTGTTTTTGTTCAGACTCTAAAGACTATTTCTTTCTTCTTCGAGCCACTAATTGATGTTTTTACCCGCACACGGAATAATCGACATTTACCTAGATGTTTCCCAAATTCAAACTGGCTTCCAAAATAAGGGTTAATATTCATTAACCGTATTTTTCAGATAAAATAACTTCTAATGAATCGGTTAAGCATGCACGTATCAAGCTTCCCATCGATTCACTCCATTGACACTCTGATTGATATGCACACACTTAGAAACAGAGGCATAACACATCGCATTAATAGTCGTGGTTTTCAGCGAATCATCAAAGATCATCTAAGTTAACGCAAGATCGGGCAACTCCGCCTAAATACACGGTGAACGCTGTAAACGCGGCTACTTCATCAACAATCACTACTGGCAAGAGCTGGAAATATTAACCCAAGAGGAAACCGCTTGTATTATGGATAGCCCACGCCCGGAAACCGTTTTCCTCACACCACAGCGCGCCGTGTTTTTGCTAGCGTAAGCACGCGCGTGCGTCACTGTTTGAGGCGCAAGCACACGACATAGAAAAATCTGTGCTCCAAACCGATATGTTACCTATGTTTTTGCTTTCCTATTTCCCCAGTGTTCCATTTGTCTGATCGGCGGCCGATCTTTTCTGGCAATAATTAGGATGCGAAACCAATCGATTGAAGAACTATCTTCTAAACGATCCTGCATCCCTAATGCACAAAAGGTCTCCCAATGACCCCTGTTAATTTTTTTTTTGGCTTAGGAAAAGAGATATTTGAGTCGTTAATAGCAGTGGCATCAGTTGTTGTTGTTGTTTTCAACTAGTTGTGTGACACTAACGTAAAAGACTCGCGTGTCCAAAATATGCATAAGGACATTTCCAAATACGACATACGTCAACCAAATATGTGGTGCCCAACTAATGTTAATGAAGTGCGGTATGCTCATTAAATACTTTTGGCACCTAGATTTTGGTTACGGACGCCGTTTTCCGGGAGAATCTGTCTTCGACGTCTGTGGTTATCATTTACTCATTGTCTACATGGGGAATAGCGCCGACATGCTTGCAGTAGGTAAACTCAAGCAGACCCGTCGGCTGACGCTGCAGAAACTACAAGGAGCCTAGATTTTGAAGTCAAAATCTTGCATTTAAACTGAAGAAGAGTGGAAAATAGAAATTAACAAATGTGTTTGGCTTAAATAAGAAAAAAAACAACTACATAATAGTATTAGGTGAAATGCCTAGATCACAAGTTTGGGCAGTTTTCTACATTATTCATCTCACCATGCATAAGAGCCCTTGCTGGGGATAGTCGTAGCACATACATGTCATATGTACTAGACCGGAACTTTTGAGTACCTCCATCTTTTTTTTTCTTTCCTTTTTTTTAAACAAAGCACTAGTTGGGTCAACGTTAATTGGTCCCATGTGGCAAGCTATAACATCAACTCTTTTCCAATTTAATCTATAGATGAAAGATAAAAGTAGATACAATATATTTTGAAATTTATTGTTCAACGTTTAAATGAAATCTTGATTTAAATCACAAACACTAACTGGGACCATACTAAAATTGTAGCGGTTTTTCCAGTTTTTAGATGTAAAGTGTGCTTAAATATTAGATTTTAGTGCTTTAGCCCAATGAGCCTTTAATTTGAAAATATCTTTATTTTCAGATACCTTTGTGATGAATAAAGATTATTGAATCTCGACATTTCAAATTAGCTCGAACTGAATCAATGAAATCTGTATGACTAGTATCAAAGGATTTATTTCGAGTGTTGCATTTGAAAAACTGGATTTTTTTAAAGGAAGATTGGGCTATTCCAGAAAAAAATGCCCCCCCCATAGAGGAGGGCCAAATTTTTGTTTCACAAAATATTCTGGAATTCCTTGCTATATCTTTCCCTGAATTATCTGGAATTCAAGAAGCTACCTTCCGTAATTACCAGGAACTCCAGACCTACCTTCCATAAATTCCAGGAATTCATAGACTACCACTGTAAAAAAACCTTGGAATTCCCATAGGATTATGGTTCGGGTATAAAAGATGGTGAAAATATTATTTTTTTCCGGAATTTCCTCTAAAATCGAACAACATAAACTGGAATTCCCGTCAACCCTCTATAACCTAAAATGGCTGAATTCCCAACCACTCATATTAGACATTAAAATTCGGAATTTCAGCTTTCAAAAGTGACAAAAGTTCGGAATTCCGGGAAACCCTCAAACGGGGGGGGGGGGTCATTTGTTTTCTGACTAGCCCATGGCCCCCCATGGTCCCTTTGCCCCCCTCCTTTTGATTGAAAAAAGCAGGAAAGGATCTTAACATTATTAATAGCACTTCTTAATCTTAATTTCCCCTAGAAGCGAGTACTTTCTTTGTGAAAGATCGCACATTTTCCCTTTTAATCAATAATAGAGCAAAAAAAAATGGAATTTTTTGCCCCTTTTGTGGAATTGCGGGGGAAAGAGAATTGAGTTTCCATAGGTTTACAAACAACTTTATTATCCAAATTGATTTTAACATTCCCGCAAGGGATTGTATGTAAGATATTTTTCTTTTTCTTTCAACTATACAAAAATATGTCACTTTATTTTGGAATAGGGCAGTATCGGGGGCCTAAGTTCACTTTTCAAAACAATTCCCAAACCACATTGTGATCCATTATATCCATCGATTTCATTTCAGATATACATGTAGCCCGGGTAAGGCAAGCCATAAAGGCCATAACGTTATTGCCGCACCGCGTTGCGGAGAAAGTAGCAACTCGTTGGACCATTTCGTTCGGCAACGCGTTGCGACTTTCAGCCAACGCGTTGCGGGTGTCGTCCAATTCAAATCATGAACAGAATTTCTGTGACGTATTTCAAAAAAATAGACCCACAACGCGTTGCAAAGTCCCTAGAAACGCGTTGTGGAAATCACAACGCGGTTTGCAGCCTTCACAACGCG
This sequence comes from Ophioderma brevispina, assembly GCA_023653785.1. Lineage (NCBI taxonomy): Eukaryota > Metazoa > Echinodermata > Ophiuroidea > Amphilepidida > Ophiodermatidae > Ophioderma > Ophioderma brevispina. Next base: position 9,327 of record JAMKCH010017936.1, read on the forward strand.
TTTTTTGGCGAGCTTCACAACGCGTTGTGAGCTTACAACGCTTGCGAAAGGTCCACAAGCCATAAGGGTCATAACGTATTGCCGCAAAACGCGTTGTGAGAAAGTAGCAACGCGTTTGCGACATTTCGGCAACGCGTTCGCGGCGTCGGCCACTCAAAATCATTAATTTCTGTGACGTAATTCAATATGCGGATCCACAACGCGTTGCGGCAAGGCGTTATATGACCTTATGGCTTTCACAACGCGTTGCAAGCCATCACAACGCGGTTGCGACATCTTCACCACGCGTTGCAAACTTCACAACCTTTGTGAAGGCATAGGGTCACAACGTAATTGCCGCAACGCGTTGGAAGGTTTCCGCAACGCGTTGTTAAGGTCGCAACGCGTGTGCATTTTCTTTTTGAAATACTTACAGAAATCCTGATTTTGATTGGTCGACACCAGCAAACGCGTCGCTGAAATGTCGCAACGCGTTGCTGATGTCGCAACGCGGTTGCCTAAAAATGGTCGCAACGCGTTGTGCACGTTCTCACAACGCGTTGCGGCAATACGTATGTCCTTATGGCTTGTAACCTTACAACGCGTTGGCGAAGCTTGCACGCGTGTGAAGCTCTCGCAAGCGTTGTGAAGGTTTTGCAGACGTCGTTGCAAAGTAGTCCTAGTCACGGCGTTGTGGGTCTTATTTTTTAAATAACGATCGTCACAAGAATTCATGATTTTGAATTGCCGACACCGCAACGCGTTGCTGAAATGTCGCAACGCGTTGCCGAAATGTCGCAACGCGTTGTCTAATTTCCCGCACGCGTTGGCAAGCCATACTGTTGATGATATGGCCTTTATGGCTTGCCATACACGGGAGACAGCAGTTACGAGTCCAGGCAATGGTAGTTTGCACCATTACACTTTATTTACCCTCTAATCATGGAGGGGGCAATGTGGAACTCTTTCCATCTCCTCTTCCCCCATTGAACAACAAGGATTTCGTCAATTTAGAAAAAAAATACTAAAAGAGAGCTTCCCGATTATCCATTTTGCCCTTGCATTTGCACAAGTCAACAACCACATATTTCAATCAATCATCACCCTCTCACACAGGTTAGATTTGGGCCATCGTACTTTTAGGAAAAAATGAAGTCTTTACTCCTTACATTTTCGAGGTCTACCATCACTACAAATCACCGATGAGTCTAGAAGTTTTGGACAGTCACTGAGACAAATGTTGGCATACATGCACGTCCAGTCTAACTAACACTGTGACACTGCACTCACTTTCACTCAAACAGTTCATTTGTTCCAGCAAATTAACTAATTTTTCTTGTAGGGAATCGAAAGAAATGAACATTTTTGGCGATTTTGGGGTGTTATTTGAGCAATTAACAGCTTGACCACTAGACTTTCGATCTACTCGCCATTGCTTCTGCACGTATGGCTATACGAGATGTTTTCGTATTCTACCTACCGAACGCTTGGTGCGCCCTTCCCCATGAACATCCACTTCCGTTAAACACACAAAACTAGGGGGAGTGTCCAATCTGTCCTTAGATATCTGTGAAAATCATGTACTTCACAGCATACTTTGTTACGAACAAATACTCGTGCAATCAAATTCTTGAAACGAAGGTAGGTAAAATTCTTCTTTGTTCAAACAATTCATTGAATATGACATTGTTTTTCGTAAAGAGGAAAAACTTGGCAGTCGAATTGCTCAAGGGACCCAAACAAAAACAACCTTGATCCAAACCTCGTCCCCGGCTTGCGGCCCCCTTGAAATATTGGTCGTATTAGTACGAATGGATCCCTTAAGGCTGGTGCGTACGAGCTACCGAACACTCCCGGGCTAGTTTACCGTATACGGCTAAAACCGAACCCTGGGGTAGGTAGCCGTATACGGCTACCGAAACACTCTCGTTTCCAAATACAACTATACGTAAACCAAATATGTGGTGCCCCAAAACTATGATATGAAAGTGGCGTATTCTCATTATAATACTTTTGCGCACCTTGATTTTGGTTTTACGGACAGCTGTTTCGGGAGAATCTTCGGGTCTGGGGTTATATTTACGTCGTTGATCTCTACTCGTACATCGTTACTGCATTGTGGGATATGGAATTTCGTACAAAATGGGGTTTCCGGGTAGGACAACCCAGGATTCACGTATCACCTGCTTCCATAGGGCCATTAAAAACAAGGAATTTATATTTTTAAAGTCAAGTAAAGACGACTCTCTCTCGATTTATCTGACAATCGTGTCATTAATGATAAAAAACCTTTAAAACATACATCGTAATTTTTTAGCAGTCCTAAGCCGTACATCCGGCAGGACTAGTTTTATATACAGCATGATTTTTTTTTTGGGGGGGGGGGGTGTGGACTTCGCAAAAGTGTACTTTTTTCTATAAGTTTGATTTTGTTGCTAAGGTGGACCTAACCCCGCTAAAATGTTATTCTGGACTTTTGAACATTTTAATTTATCACCAAAAAGGGACTTTCTTGTCAAAATTTATCTAAATTTTTGACCTTTTTATCACCAAATTCAGCAAACAGTTCGGCCCCTTTTCCCCTTTTCCTATTGTGATATTTTGGGCCTGGTATAATAAGTATTGAAAAAATCTCTCTGCTCTGGATCTCTCTGTCGTTACGTTACTGGTTCTACGATTTTTAAAAAACAATCTGCTTCACCAATATGATCCCATATGATTTTGTATACATGATCGCTGTCATAATTATTCACGTGTTCTGTCTCATTTTTTCCTTGCTCATCAATCTACCCCTTTAGTCTTTTCGCGAACTATCCAAAGTAATATATCATGAAATGTCAATATTCTTATCATGAAATGCAATATCCTTACATCTGTACAACAGATTAAGAATATATTTCTTTAATAATATAGTACATGTGTGTATCGTAGTATTTTTGAGAAATGTTCATCTTTTTCATTTATGGGTCATTCTCCCTTGCACATCATTTAACCCCTTTATTCTTTTTCTTATTAAATGTCACTATTTTTTACTGTAATTACCTTAGTTACTTAAGGGGGGGGGGGGTCCCATGTACCACCCAATATTTTTTTTTTTCGGCGTTTTCTCACTCGTAAAAAATAGGTTCGAACTCTATTTTTTTTCAATTGTTAACTTGTCGATGCGCTTCTGTCCATAAAAAAATACTAAATTTCTCGCCCGTTAATGAGATAATTGGCTTGGGTCCCGGGAGGAACCCCCCTTTAGGCACCAACGGTGCGTGTGATTTGAAAATAAAAATAGCAACCCCTGTTGCCAGAATATTTTTCTACTTATGTTGTTCATATGCATGAAACAAAAATAATTACATAATCAGAAAAAAAATAATTAACCCTTTAATGTGCTGAAAAGAAGCGATTTCATTATCGAGCGACTGTACAAACCTATGTCAAATACGACTGCCCACGACTGCCCCCACTAAAAATACAAGAATGTACAAATGGTTAATGTTTGTGTTAATATCTGTAAATTGGTCCTCTAGAGTAGATATAACCATCAAAAATGATTTGCAATGTGGTTGGCTGTGGAGCAGGGCTCGGAAACATTTACTTTTTGAAGGGCGATTTTGACGCATTTTTCAAAACAATGATTGCCCCTAAGGCCAGGAAAAATAAAAAACCTGTTTACGAGCCCGACCGACCCTGATTTTGCAGTTTTGCAGATTTTTTAAAAAAAAACTTTTTAGTTTTTTTCCTTTTTCCAAAATCATGAAAATCACCTGTTTTTTTTTTCCCCCCGACAATTTATCAATTTTGCAAATTTTTTTTAGAAAATTTGTTTGTAAAAAATTTCAGTTTTTCTCTTGAGCTTTTCAGATTTTGGGGCTATTTTATGGCCATTGAGCTCCAAAAGAAAAAAATAAATCAAAATTCGCCCGACCGACCGACGACCGACCCGACTCGAAAGGTCCTCTCGCCCGGAACACGGGTTTTCTTTCTTTTTTTCGTGCGCCTAAGCCAACATCGCAACAACTACACCATTATTTGCAAATATTGCAAGAATTTAAAAAAATTTATTTAGGTAGTATGAGCGAATTGTTCTACCCGGACGAATTGGTACCTGAGCGAATTCGGGAGGGGGGAAGGTCGGATTTATTTTGGCATCCCTCGAAAATTAGCACTGTATATCATGCCCCGTAAACATGTAGATAATTCTATGGTGTTAAAGGCCTGAGTACGTGATTTTTCTGTCATCAAATGTGCGAACGGTTTACTGCAAAAGGCCACAACCCATAAAAACAATTCTATACGGTTAACTTCACGAAAAAACATGCGATCAACTATGACAAATCAGGTCTTGGAAAGGAGATTTGAGCAAAATGTGGTGCGATATAGAGCTAGATCCTGTCAATACGTCGGGTATTTACGTTTGGTTCGGGGGTATGACATGCCAACGTAACATCAACCAGCAAATTCCACAAAACGGCATCAAACTGTCCGGCATGCTAGTCATTGTTTAAATACTTAAACGGTATGAGGGCGCTCTTACGCATATCGAACGGTAGACACAGATTTGATCAAAGACTAGGCCTGGTCAACACATATTAACATCTAAATATTCGATTATTGGACAGTACACCTATTTGCAGCGGGTTAAGACTACCCCGACCGGATTTTGAATGCCAATAATTATTTTTCATAATTTATCATGATATTTACTAAAGAATCTTCGGGTCTGGTTTATATGTACGTCGTGGATGATATCTACTCGTCCATCGTGGGCCTTGTGGTATAGGAATTTCTGTAAAAATGTTTCCGGTAGAAACCCAGGATTCACGTATTCACCTGCTTCCATAGGCCAATTAAAAAACACTAGGAATTTATATTTTTAAAGTCAATTAAAGACGACTCGCTCGGTTTATCTGACCTCCGTGTCCATTATGATAAAAAACCTTATAAAACAACATCGTATTTTTAGCATTCCTAAGCCGTACATCCGGCAAGGACTAGTTTTATATTAAGCCATGATTTTTTTTTTGGGGGGGGGGGTGTGGATTCGAAAAGTGAACTTTTTTTCTATAAGTGGATTTTTTGCCATAAGGGACCTAACCCCCTAAAATGGTTATTTCATGGCCTTTTGACATTTTATCACCAAAAGTGGACTTTCTTGTCCAAAATTTATCTAAATTTTAAAAAAAACTTTTTATCAACAAATTCAGCAAACAGTGGAACCCATTTTCCCGATTTTGGGTGGAATATTTTGGGCCTGTTTATAATGAGTATTAAAATATCTCTCTGTCGTTACGTTACTGGTTCGACGATTTTTAAAAAAAATCTGCTTCACCATATGTTCCCATATGATTTTGTATCCTGACGCTGGCATAAATTATTCACATGTATATGTCTCAATTTTTCCTTGCTCATCATCTACCCTTTAATCTTTCGCGAACTATTCCAAAGTAATATATCATGAAATGTCATTATTCTTATCATGAAATGTCAAATCCTTACATCTGTACAACAGATTAAGAATATTGATATTCTGTAATAATGATGTACATGTGTGATGTATTTTTGGAGAATGTTCATGTTTTATGTATGGTTCATTCCCCTTGCACATCATTTACCCCTTTATTCGTTTTTCTATCTAAATGTCCTATTTTTATAACTGTTTAACACTTAGTAATTAAGGGGGGGGGTCCATATGACCCAGATTGGTTTTTCGGCAATTTCTCACTCGTAAAAAATATTTTTCGGAACTCTTTTTTTTCTAATTGTGTAACCTTTGTCGATGCAATTCTTTCCATACAAAATTACTAAAATTTCTCGCCCGTTAATGAGATAATTGGCTTGGGTCCCTATGACCCCCTTAGGCACCAACGAGTGTGATTTGAAATAAAAAATAGTCCAAACCTGTTTGCCAGAAATATTTTCTCTTATGTATGTTTCATATGCATGAAACAAAAATAATACATAATCAGAAAAAAATAATTAACCCTTTGTGCTGAAAAGAAGCGATTTCATTATCGAGCGACTGTACAAACCTATGTCAAATACGACTGCCCACGACTGCCCCCACTAAAAATACAAGAATACAAAATGGTAATGTTTGTGTTAAAATATATGTAAAGTGGTCCTTCTAGAGTAGATATAAACCATCAAAAGATTTGCAATGTGTTTGCTGTGGAAGCCAGGGGTCGCGGAAAAACATGTTCTTTGAGCGATTTGAACGCATTTCAAAAAAACAATGATTTGCCCTAAGGCGAGGGGGGAAGGAAAATTAAAAAAACCTGTTTAAGGCACCCGACCGACCATGATTTAAGTTTTGCAGATTTTTTTTGTTTTTTTTAGTTTTTCCAAAAAATCATGTAAATCAGCCTGTTTTTTCCCCAAATTATAAACTTTTTTGTGGCAAATTTTTTTTAGAAAATTGTTGTGTAAAAAAATTTCATTTTTTCTCTTGAATTTTAGATTTTGGGGATATTTTCGGCAATTTTGAGCTCCAGGAAAAGAATAAAAAATAAATAAAAAATGCGCCCGACCGACCGACCCGGCGACCGACCCTACTTGAACGGTCCGCTCGCCCGTAAAACAGGGTTTTCTTTTTCGTCGCTAAGGCAATCGGCAACACACTAACACCATTATTTGCAATAATTATTGCAAGAATTTAAAAAAATGTATTTCGGTAGTAGTGACGAATTGGTACCGGGACGAATTGGTACCTGAGCGAATTCGGGAGGGGGGAAGGTCGGATTATTGGCATCTTTTCCGGAAATTAGCACTGTATATAAATTGCCCAGTAAAACATGTATATAGATTCTATGGTTAAAGGCTCATGATACGGTGATTTTCCGTCATAAACTTGCGAAAACGGTTTACTGCAAAAGGCCACACCCATAAAACGAATTCTATACGTTACCTTCACGGAAAAATGCGAAAACTATGACAAATCAGGTCTTGGAAAAGGAGATTTGAGCAAAATGTGGTGTCGATATTAGCTAGATCCTGTCAATACGCCGGGTATATACGTCTGTTTCGGGGGGTAGGACATGCCAACGTACAGCAACAGCAAATTCAAACGGCATCACTTCCGTTTGCCTAGTTCTGTTTCAAAGACTTAACGGTAGAGGCGCTCTCGCATATCGAACGGTTAGACCCAGATTTGATAACGACTAGGCCTGTCACAAATATTTACATCTAATGATCGTTATTGGAATTACACTATTTTGGCGGGGTTAATCCATAACCCCGACGGATTTTGAAGCCAATAATTTTTTTTCTTAATTTATCATATCTTACTACGATCTTTTAGCAAAGGTTTAAGAGATGATTTTTAATGTCACAGTAAACTGCCATATATAATGCACTTAGGGCAGTTCCACAAATTACGTTTTGGAATCCCCAATGCCCAAATCGAGCAGATCGGGTCCTATCCCCCCCCTGCGTTGTGTTGCAAGAGCGCCGTAGTCTCCGTGTGTTGCGCTCCTTCGAGTCTTTTTGCTCCTATAGAGTCCGCAGCGTATTACGTTAACGGTGGAGTGAACTGGTCGTTCAACGCGTACAAGCATCAAGGACATGTGTGTATACGAGACTATCGGAGACGCATGTCCTTGTTGCCTTGCATAAGTCTGTCCTGTGGAAACTGTAATACCCTGATAGGCCTATAGCATAAATGCAATGCCGCCTGCAGCGAGATTTTTTTGTCAATTGCGTTCTTTTCTAAAACTAATCGAAAATGAATTTAAAGGCTATCTCCTGTTTCAATCCTTGTATTTATGACGTCATAATTCGACCTCCTAGTCAGTGAAAACAAAAAAACGCAATCAATAGCTACTTATCACAACTCATAATTGTATTGACATATAAAATTATTTCGTTTTAACTGTTTCCTGAAAGAAATGACTTATTTCCGCAAACTTGTGGAACAAAATATGAATATTTCACTTTAAAAAAAAAAAAAAAAACTAAAATTTTTCAGGCAAACCAGGAAGTGCACTTCTGCCAACACATTACCCGTAAATTTTACATTTATAGGCCTACTGTAAAAAATAATTTATCAAACACTTTTACAAAAACATTTGGTGAGTTCATTCAGAGATTGTGAATGTGTGGAGAATAAAAAGTACTGACGAACACCCAATAGTAGGCCTATCACATTTTTTACAGTGCAATATACTGTCAAATTACAGTAAATTGAATGAAAAAGCTGTATTTTTTCAGGGTTTTTTTGCAGAATTGCTGCCAGGATTTTACTGCAAAAATTTACAGTATTTACATGTTAAATTTGAGTACTAATCGTATAATTGCAATTTCATAGTCCGTGTTATCTTAATGTTATTACTCATACTTTCAAAATAAGCCTTCATTTTTACTTTGGTCATTATAGTCATGCAGGAAATTTGGACAAATTTGCAGGAGTTTCCTTTATTTCCATTTTAACAGCCAAGTACTGCAATTTTTTACACTATTTCCTGTAAATGGCATTGTAATTTTACAGTGTTGCAGGGTATTCGGCTAATGGGTAATGTTTGCTTGTGTAGTTTGTGTGACTGCAATAGATTCCACACTCCAGAACGTACTTTTAAAGGTGGCATTTTGTGATTCACAGAAGAGATCGAATTGTTCGTAGTAGGCATGTACTCTATACGTAGACCAATGATGTTTGGTACTTAATTGGTTACTTAATTGTTCAGATGAAGTAAATTTCATTCCTGTACTTAATTGGTTCGATGATGTAAAATTTTAACTCTTTTAAGGTAAGTGGGCTGTGGGTCATGAAATACCCTTAAATGCTACAAAGTGTAAACTTTTTATACTTAAAAGCACTATCAGTGATTTTGATAAATCAGAAAATCGAAAAAAAAACATTAATCAAAATTCAGAGTTTGCATTTCTGGACCAGTATAGATCTCCTAACATAGGCCTACCCTACAAGCAGATGACAAGTGGCAAGACCAAATGTAGCCAAATAGGACAAAGTAGGATATTTTAGTCCATTAGAATAATAATAATTAATAATATTTATTTGAATTACTTGCATACAAAACATACATATAAAGTGCCCATACAAGTCGACACTTACTACAACACGTAATTGAATACGGTTCATATCTTTGAATAATGCGTTTTCTTAATTTTCCGTTAATTTTTCACTTGGACAAATTCAATAGTTTGACAACTTTCAGATGAATCACTAATTGTGTCCTTAAGGATCAAGGAGTCCGTATATGGACGCAAAAAAATTTGCTTTCGCGTTGGCCGAGTTAAGTTAATGAGATTTATTCGTAAATCGCTTCTTTTTCATACCAAAAAAATCGACCTTACCGTGTGCAACACCCGTTTTACAAACAACAAAATTTTTTTAACCAAGATGGCTTGGTTAAAATAGCAAGTTTTTCGTAAATATGTGTAATATAGATCTTCTAGAGTAGATATCATCCATAAAATTAGTTTCAAAAATGATGATGATTACGCAGGCCGGGCTCATTGCGTATTCACTTTTGCCCCATTTTTGCATTTTGTTAAACAATGTAAATCGTGCACATATTTACAGTTTCAAATATAAAATTTTAATAGATGATTTGTTGTTGTCTTACGACTCTTCACCTGGTATAATTTTTCGTGGCAAAAAATTCTTCGGGAAATGCCTTCCTTAGAAACCCCGGGCACAAAGAGGAGTGAAAATCCCTTGATCACTAAGTGCTAAACAAGTTTCATTTTAGTGGAAGATACAATATATGGTACAATTTTACTTTTTATCACTTTAGCGTTTTCAAGAGTTTTCACACTCGTTAGTGTCAGCGGGAGGGCAGGCAGTCCGTTCCTATAGGGGTGTCTCATCCCCATTAACAAAATTTTGTCGGTAAAATTTGCCTTTCATCGCGGGAATATGTTTATTTCTGGCAAATCGGTAAAGTATGGATGTTGAATATCTGAGATTAGATATGCAAATATTTTGTTTATTGATTTTGTCGGAAATATGACCTAATTTTGATTGCCATATCTGAAACTTGGTTGGTACTTGCGTTTAGTGCCCTTTGACATGAAAGAAGTTGAGTGTCTCCCCACCCGCTCTTTAGTTTTGGAACCGACGGCAAAAAATGCGTCCGCAAATAGGCTATATTGGCCGCCCCCCCCCCCCCCCCCCATGAAAACACTCTGCCAACACTAATCAACAATAGCAATTGAATATTTTGTGGCTGGCTGTAAATTATGATAAATTATTTTATAAAAACAAGTCAAAAAATCTGAAAACATGAGAAAATGCTACGAGCATTGCACTTACAGCATGGCCAGGCCTATACCTTTTAGAAACTAATTTTATGTGATATCACTCTAGAACGAAGGCTTTTCTTATACATATAATATTATGCAAATGTGCAATTTTGGTGAGTTCTTTTTTTACGGGTGTTGGTAAAAATACACGTAATTTCCCCATGAAGGTTGTTACAATAAAGTTTTGTAAGGTCCCAAATTATGTTTTTTTTATTATGTCAGCACATAAAGGGCTAATTATTTTATGTTAATTACACATGGTTTTTTATTTGTATGCACGTAATGTACATATAATAAAAAATGGCTGCAGTTAATAGATGTGTAAATTAGTTTAGCCTATTCCATTAGTGTATGTCTAAATGCTATAAGGGATGAAAAGGGAAGGGGTGAGCGGAAAATAAATATGTGCTAAACACTTTCTCCAATAGTATCAAAGTTTGGACATAATACCCGCGTCTTACAATGGGGTACCCCCCCCGTTAACTTTGCTCTGGTGCGCTGAACACTGCCAAAGGTTTTCGTAATGCCAAAAGGTTTCATCATCTAGAGCCGAAATCCACATGAAAATCCGATACTCATACTTTTTAGCGCAAAAATCGGAATTTCGCCTATTTTCCTGCGGAAAATGTTCAATTTGACCGAATCGCGGAGTTAATGAAGTCGGTTGTTGACGCAGACTAGGAAGCTAGTCCTATTTTTGGTATCAAAGGAAAGAGCAGTACCATCCACTGAATCAAAATCATAAGCATTGGGTGCTTAAAGCGACACTGTACATTTTAAGAAAATATGAAAATTTCTTCAATTTTGCTCGCAAATGTAATAGTCTAGGTCAGAAAATTTTAAGTATGTTTTTATTAGTTTATAGAACTTATCACATTATTTATTTAATACACCTCATGAATATTCATGCAACAAACATGCTTCTCATTGGCTGATTCCTATACACGAACTATTTCCTATGGGGGGAGGGGGGGGGAGGGGGGGGAGGGACTAGATTGAACTGTTTCCCTACAACCTCGTCCCCAAGTCCACAGTGCGGTGTAATAAAACAATACACATGGTTTTATATCGGGAATAGGGCAATATTTTCCTTGGTACTGGCTACGGCCTATCATCCCCTCACACTTCAGGTTCGGGGTTGATAGGCCTGGAGCCATTACCAGGGAAAATATGTGCCCTATTTCCCTCTAACCATGTGTATTTGTAATACTGTTTTCGTACGCAACAACAGAATACTTAAAGCCTACACCCCATAATTGAAAGAAAACATGAATTAACTCTCGTCTTAACCAGCCTTTTTTTTTGTAATACGGATTACCAAGGGGGAGGGGGGTTAACCACCACCCCTAGAGAGTTTGTTACAACACCCGAGCTTATGATTTTTGATACCATTGGATAGCTATGGTCCTCCTCTTTTCCATTGATACCAAAACAAGTACCAAGTAGGGCTCACAATGACCGTATCAATTCCGCGAGTAGGCAATATTGGCATTTTCCACAGAAAATCAAAATTTTTCCCAAAAAACTAGGAATTCGGATTTTTCATGCGGGTTTTCCAGCGCTAAATGATGGCAATTTTTTTTTACATAAAAAAAACGTTTAAAAGCTATACTGGTCATAATACGTTCAAAATGCACCATAAATAATCCTTGGGTGGCAACCACCCGGCACCACCCCCTTACCCTTCGACTTGGACGGCAAATACACTAACCCCGTGTAGGGGAATGCTAAAATGACCAGAAAGGATTAGAGAATGATTACTAGAAGCTTTTTTATGAGCTTTGGCATTTTAGTCCACCGGAGCCATGTCACTGGGAGGGGGGTGGATTTCGTTTATCCAAGCCTCGTCCTCCCGACTTACCCCCAAAAGTTGAGATTTTTATATCATCTGAATCGGTGTCCGAGAATGTGTACAAACATTGCTGTTAACTGTCTAGTTGATGCCTTACTTCACACAGTCACAGTATTCCCGATGTGATTGATGCTAGCTCGCATAAACTCAGTGCCTTAACTAATTGGTCGCCTTACTTCACATAGGCAATAATGTCCTCAAATGATTGATGCTTAGCTCGCCATCAACCTTATTGCCTTTAACTAATTGATGCCTTAACTTCACATAGTCACATAATGCCTGAAATATTGATTGCTTAGCTCGCATAAACACTCATTGCCCTTAACTAATTGATGCCATTACTTCGCATAGTCACATCATGCCCTGAATGATTGATGCTATCTCGCATAAACGCTCAGTGCCCTTAACTACTTGGTACCTTACTTCACATATTCACATATTCCCTGTAATGATTGATGCTTAGCTCGCATAAATGCTCAGTGCCCTTAACTAATTGATCCCTTACTTCACATAGTCCACATAATGCCCTGATGATTGATGTTTAAGGCTCGCTAAACACTCATTGCCCTTAACTAATTGATGCCTTTCTTCGCATAGTCCAATAATGCCCGAAGTGATTGATGCTAGCTCGCATAAACCTCAGTGCCCTTAACTATTGGGCCTTACTTCACATGGTCACATCATGCCCTGAAATGATTGATGCTTATCTCGCAAAACACTTTATTGCCCTTAACTAATTGATCCTTACTTCACATGATCACATAATGCCCTGAACTGCGTGATTTATGCTATAGCTTACTTTAACACCCAGTGCTTAACTCGCATAAACACTCATTGCCCTTACCTATTTGATACTTACTTCACATAGTCACATAATGCCCTGAAATGAATGATGTTGCTTCGCATAAACACTCGGCCCTTAATAATTGATGTCCTTACTTCACATAATCATATAATGCCCTGAAGTTATTGAATGCTAGCTCGCATATACACACTCATTGCGCTTAACTAATTGTGCCTTACTTCACATATGCACATAATGCCCTGAACTGCGTGATTGATGCTTCCTTACTTTAACACCCTGTGCCCTTAACTAATTGATGTCTTATGCATGTAACATTTTCATATACCCTGAAATGATTGATTACTTAGCTCACTAAACACCCAGTGCCCTTAACTAATTGATGCCTTACTTTCCTTGAAATGAATTAAATGCTGAGCTCGCATAAACACCCCTTGCCCTTTACTTTCGATGCTTAACTCATATGCACATAATGCCTTGAAACGATTAATGCTTAGCTCCCATAAACACCCGTTGTCCTTAACTAAACGATACCTTACTTCACATATTCAAATAATGCCTTAAATGTTTGATGCTTAGCTCGCTTTAACACCCAGTGCCTTTAAACTCAGTGGAGCCCTTATGTCACATAGTCCCAATAATGCCCTGAAAGATTGATGCCTAGCTTGCTTTAGCACCCATTAACCCTTAACTGATTGATGATTCTTCACATATCCACATAATGCCCTGAGATGATTGATGCTTTGCTCGCATAACACCTGGTGCCCTAATAATCGATGCCTTACTCACATAGTTACTTAATCTCTGAAATGATTGATTGCTAACTTGCATAAACACCGGGTCCCCTTAGACTAACGATACCTTCTTCACATAGGCTACCTTCGGGTTCGGGGGGTGATAGGCCCGTAGCCTGTACCTTGGGAAAAGTGTGCCCTATTTCTCCTCAAACCATGTAATATTTGTATACTGTTCGTACATCAACACAGAATACTTAAAGCCTACACCCCATAATTGAAAGAATACATGAATTAACTCTCGTCTTACCAAGCCCTTTTTGTAACACTGATTACAGGGGGAGGGGGGGTTACCACCACCCCTAGAGAGTGTTGTTACAAGCACCCGTGCTTATGATTTTGATCCAGTGGATAGCTATGTCCCTCCTCTGGGTTCCCTTGATACCAAAACAAGTACCAAGTATGGCGCCAATAACGTCACAAGTCCGCGATGCAAATTGGCATTTTCCACAGAAAATCCAATTTTGCGCTAAAAAATCTAGGAAAGATTCGGATTTCATGCTGGTTTCAGCCTAATGATGGCATTTTTACATAAACATAAAGTTAAAGCTATACTGTGCATATACTTTTCAAAAATCACCATAAAATATCCTTGGGTGGCAACCACCCGGCAACCACCCCCTTACCCCTTCGACTTTGACGGCATTACCGTTTTAGCTCGCTTTAACACCCAGTGCGTTCTAATTGGTGTCCTCCACTTCATATAGTCACATAATGCCCTGAAAGGATGGCCTATACTTGCTTTAACACGCAGTGCCCTAAACTAAGTCGTTGCGCCTTACTTCGCATAGTCGCATAATGCCCTTAAATATGCTTAGCTCACATAAACCCCCAGTGCCCTTATCTGATTGATGTCTTACTTTTTCACGTGAGCATGGCCTAAAATGATGATGCTTACCTCGTACCCAGTACCCTAATTAATCGATGATTTACCTCAGAAAAATTTTAGTTCCCCCCCACCCCAAGTTGAAAACCAAACGTCCTCAACAAATTTTCATTTTTATCACATAGTCACATAATGCCCTGAAATGATGCCTATACCTTGCTTTAACACCATTGCCCTAAACTAATTGGTGTCTTACTTCACATAGTCACATCATGCCTTCAGGGTTCCAAGTGGACCCCCCCTTATGCAACCACCGGGATTGTAAAAACGTATGCACCGTGGTTTCCAAAAGATTACCAAATAGCTTGATTTTCAAACCCAATTAAAGGATTTTTTTAATTATTGATTATGTAATTAATAACGTCTCTTCTTGTAATCCAGTTGGGAACCACTGTGTAGAATAATTCTTGGACACTTGCCAACATAGGCAACATTGTACAACAATGTTTGTTTAATTCCATTTCTATTGTTATGCAAGTGTGTTTAGTATTTTAGTTATGAACAACAACTTAAACTGGAACATGTTTATTTTGAGGGCATAAATGGTATCAGAAATACACCATATTCATATTCCCCATATTAAAGCATAATTTTGAACGACACTTTTCATGCGAATGCTTCAACAAGGTAGACCAAAACTCTTCAAATAAATTCTCAGAAAACCCTATATATAATAGGCCTACTGTTATTTCTTGCATACTCTTATTCATTTTTCATAATTCCCGCTACTGGCTTCGTACTCTGTAAAAGGCAAAAATAAGTAAGATACGAAACTAAAAATTGACAGAGACCTGAGGAAAATGTTTTTCCTGGAAACTGTTGACTTTATTCACCATATTGGGGTATGCTATTTTTACACGACGTATGTATAAAATCTTTACTGCAATTGAACCGAACAGAGCATTTATCAATTCTCAACACCAACGATACTCGTCAATCGTAGCGGCTCAAACTGTACGAGACGGTACACTTCCAAAGATGCCGGACATGGTCCCCAAACATTATCGGTTGTGGCTATCATATGTGTATTACATGGATATTATCGTATATGTACACGTAGGTCGGTGTCATAAATGAAACAATTCCTCGCACCCTCTCTCGCACTCGCTTTCTCTCTCCCTCCCCTTCTATTCCCTCTCTATCCTCTATCTTTCCCTCTCTCCGGCTCCTCCCCTCTCTCTGAAAAAAAAGTGGGGGGGGATTTTTTTTATTTTTTTTATTGTTTCTCGTAGCAGTGACCTCTGAAAAGTGAGGAGGATTGCGGTTTTGATTTTTTTTACTAAATTATGATACTGAAATATTGCTGCTTCACAAATTTATATTACCACCACCTTTCAGCCGCATCAGATAAAAGGGGGTGAGGCTTTCCTTTATTTTAAGCTTCTGAAAAAGATACCCTTCTCTAAAATCACATGAAAGTGATTGTGTTGATTAATAACGCAATTTCTAGATTGAAACATATCACTTTAAGAAAATTGAAAATAAAAAAGTTTCGACCTTATCCCAATAGTTAGGATGGAGGGGATACGAAAATCTGATATTTGTTTTATGTCCAAATGTCAAATTAGGCAGTAAACTTACCATTTCTTAAGTGACAGAAGGAGAATTCTCTCAATTGCACTTGATCGTTGTAAACCACCTACCGGAACATTTCAAAGATTTAATGGACACAAAAAGTGCAAGAAACCACAAAGTTTTGTTTTGAACTTGCCTGCTGACTCTAATCGTCCTATAGAGACCTGCTTCCGATTTTCTATCGTGCACTACACACATTCTAATCATCTTATTCATAAAGAAGGCGTGTTCGGCTTATTCACTTCATGTGGGGACTAATTAGCCTATTGGTAAGCATTCCCACATATGCAAAAAAAAAAAAAAAAAACGGGTTCGAAACAAAAATGGGGGCGCTTCTTTCCGGAAATGTCCCTCAGGTCTCTTTAATAATTGATCACTGAAATGTAAGAAATCAATAATACATAGATAAACTTTGCCTATTCAAAGGCCTGTTACGCAATCATTCCATTGTTAGCCCTAATGTAATAGAGTTGAAAGTAGCACTCTGCAGGAAATCAGTAATAATAAGGAATATGTTTATTTTACAATTGTGTCAATTATTCATTCTCTTCTTCTCTGTATGACATTTTGTAATACAACTTTTTGGTGCACATCAGGAGAGCAAAAACACACTTTTCAAACATTCCTTTTTTTTTTTTTTTTTGTAAAATTGGGTTGATGGGTATATGCTATTGCCTCCTGTTGATAGGAAAATTGAAAAACTAAATCTGTCACCATTTTTTGAGTATTGCTAAAATACCATAGTCTGAATACCCTACATAAGATTACACGTGCAGCATTTGTCACTTCATTCATCATTGGCGTGACGTTCACACGCAATGTTACAGACTTATCACAGTCCTAACCGCACGAAGGCGCAGGGGTTATTTGATATTTATCGAGTGATTTTATTTTTGGATAGAATTTCATAGCTACTGTGTAGGGTAGAGGTTTTCCGAGGAGGTGGGAGGAGTAAAGTAACCATATCTTTAATGATTAAGCAATTATGGGTTTTCTTAAAGGATAACAGAAATTTACAGAGAAAGAACAAAGGTATGGAAGAAGTTTTTAAGGAAGAGCAGGTTGGATGAGAGGTGATTGGCTGGGGGACGACCAAGGTTTAGTAGAGGTTTGGCGGGAAATCGACGAACATTGCGGTGTGTAGTTGGGGCAGAGATTAGAGTACAGGAACGAAGAGAATTTGTTATACAGTAGGAGAGAATGAGGCGATAAAGTCGGGGAATTTCATGAACTGGGTTTTAAAAAAGTGTCTGAAATATTATTTCCGGGGGCGCTGTGCGGACCCTAAGGAGAAAAGACCCATAGGAGCGTCACACTCGTGTGCGTTTGCAGGTATTAAATGAGCACGTTTGGTGTATTTCCACATGTTGGAAATTCACCAATCCTCTTTAATTTCCACATGTTGACATACACCGGTCCGCTTGTATTTCACATGTGGAATTCCAGAAACGCCGAAAATGTGTTATCTCCGCATGTGTAAATTCACCGGTCCGCTTGTATTTCCGCATGCGGATATTCACCGAAAAATGTGGTATTTCCAATGTTGGATATTCACCGAAAAATGTGTATCTCCGCACGTTGGTATATTCACAGATGTCCTGAATTTCCACATGTGGATATCCACCGAAAATGTTGTATCTCGCACGTTGGTATATTCCCCGATCCTCGTGAATTTCCACATATGGGATATTCACCGAATAAGGCGTATCTCCCACGTTGTATATTCACAGATCTCCACGAATTTCCACATGTGGAAATTCACCGAAAAATGTGTATCTCCGCCCGTTGGTAATATTCACCGATCCCCGTTCATTTCCACATGTGGATTTCACCGAAAAATGTGTAACTCCGGCATATTGGATTGTTTTCTAAAAAGTAGTTTCATGTTGGCCAATCAAGCCAGCACTGTTAAAATTATCGTAATGGAACATTTGTGATTACACAGCCACTCAATCGAACTCATGTAATTAAACCAGTCAATTAAATGACAGGACCATGTGTCTTTCTTAAAACCAACAATAGCATCTCGCCTTAATTGACAGATTGATCACAAGACAAAACCAACACTAATTCCATCAAAGATGTACTGACTCGTCAGGACAGACAACAGATCGGCGCCTGACTCTATTTTCATACAATGGCGACATGACAATGTCAATCAAACTAGTGCAAAGAAACATCCATCAGATGGTCAAAGTCATTCTTTCCTATAAATTTTTTTTAAAAAAAACAAAAATGGTGGGAAAAAAATGAACACACAATTAAAGTTGAAACAAAATTAAATAGCTTGCAGTCTAAAATATTCTCAATCTCGACCAAAAGCTACAATACATGTAAGTCAGTTTATATGAGGTTTTATTCACCGACCCCGTGAATTAACACATGTGGATATTCACCGAAAAATGTGTATCTCAGCTGTTGTATATCACCGTCTTCGTGCATTGCCAACATGCGATATCAACGAAAATGTGTATCTCCACAAACTTGGAGTATTCAACGATCCCCGTGAATTTCCAAATGGGGATATCACCAAAAATGTATATATCCGCATTTTGGTAATTCACCGACTCCAACAGATTCAATTTCATTCAAAGAATCAGCGAGGTCCACCCAGCTTACGGGCTAAGCGCAAATGATGTGTTTCTTAGTCCGGTAACTTAACATGAAAGCGGAATTTTTAACGCAACGGAATTGTAAGCAGTTTGTTTTCACGATGCGATTTTTTTATATAGGTTTACTACATGCAAAAGGAATGTCAAGCAATCTTCTAAAGGCGGGATAATTTGTGTGACTTTAAAAAAATAATACACGAAATATTCAAAAATCTTTGTTTGGGAAGGGAATTTATTTTAGGTAACAAATTAAAATTTGTTTCAATGTTACTTTCTTTTTGAAGTATATCATGTCATGTACTTTTATAACTCCTTTATGTTTGATAGGTTATGACGTGAAACATTAAATGAATCTTAGTTCATGTAGGCCATTTTATTGACTCCAGGCGACGTCAATCATCTATTGATTCCACGCGAAGTCAATCATTTATGAGTCCACGCGATGTCAATCGTCTATCGATTCCAGATTCACACTTAAGCTGTCAGTCAAGTGGCAAATGCTCTGTAAAGGCTAATTCTGTGGATTCTCATCAATCATTTTCTCGTACGGTGTTGCCATAATGATTGAAATAACACGAATTGCTTTAAATGTTGATATATGGGCTATAACGTCGGTCTAAAGTAAAACACAGTGGATTACTATATTCATTTTTGAGAGGAACTAGTTTCAAGAAGTACGTACAAGTTGGCAACTCCAAATGTACATGATTTACCACACGACTATATGGGAAAAATTTCGGAAAACAATCAAACAAAAAAAAGATAAATAGGAGCCGAACGTATTTTCTCCATTTTCCGATATGTTTAGGTAAAAATTCCATAATTCAAAATTGACCGGACTATAACAAATGGGATAACGATTTTACTTTTTCAAGAAAGCGCACTTAAGGGGCACTTACACATAGGGTTCCCTGAATTACAGAAAACATTTTAAACATTAACTGTTACTCAAATTTGCTTGGTAAATGATGAAGTTTTCATATTGCAGCAACACAGGGGGGGGTCTCACGCTCTTGCGTTAAAAGCGACACCCACTATTTCGGTCTTTAATTGTACCAACATTTTAAGTTCTTCTTGTTTTATTTAATTTTGAACTTTATTTCATTAGAACATGTTTCATGATACAAATGTAGTTATATAGAGAATGCAATGCCTAAGTTATTTGAGTCTAATAGTAACAATCCATTATCTTAATACAAGTGATAATATTACTTCTTCCGTGTTAAAAAATGATATCAAAAGATAGATGAACAGTAATGTTTGACCAAATAATCAGTGATATAATAATGATAAAGTATGTACATTACACAAAAAGTGGTGATAAAGGAAGTGATGGCGTATCATAAGGGAAAGTGAGGATCCTACACTACTTAAAACAAAATTTTGTATGATATCAATCATAGAACATAAGTGAATATAGTAGCAATAGTCGACATATTATTGTAAGAATTGTGCATTCTTCATAAAGATGAAATTGGCACAATGATTCACAATCAAGTACTGATCATTTTACGATTTGGAACCACCTCAAACGTCACTTGATCTCAAGGTCAAATGAGTCATTTAGGGTCATCTGAGGTCACTTACTTTCCGGTGGTAAATGCAGATTTTTCATGCGTTTAATTAGCCTAAATTATTAGTTTGAGTTAAGGTCGCTCTGTATAGTTAATAATATGTGTATGAATTGAAATTAAGTACTAACATTAATCATCGTCCTATCGAGGGGGGGGGGGGGAGGTACCCCACCCCAACGATGATTCCCGATCGCACAAAAACGCAAACGAATATGATCTAAGGTTTTATGTAATTGTAAGTATCCGTTGTGGTCCTTTTAGCGAAAGAATGGAGGTCCGACCTGGGGTGGTCAGGGTGTCCTGCAGTTGGAAGGGGGGGGTCACATTGCTATACTTTCCTGTCTAAACTGTCAAAAATCGGTACCTTGTGACTTATGATGCTCCTGCAGCATTACTGACAATCGTTGTATGATTTTTTATTGTTTAGAGTAATAACATATACAGTGTGGAGTCAATAAAAAACCCTACTTCAGACTAACAAATAATTAAAATAGTAAGAATGATTTTGTGCAAAATGTTGCATGGTTATAAAGAGGGAAACAGGCTTTCAGAAAACGTTTATTGGTGTCATTTGGAATTAGGACGAAGAGTTATGCATATGTTAATGAGAGACTTAAAAATCTTTTTGCGATTTTTGAGCCAACAAAGATGACATAGTTTACAATAGTAGCATGGTCTTCAGCAGTGATTAAGTAAAAAAACATTTAACACCAAAATTATTGTTAAACAATAGAAGGTGGGAATAAGTGAAGGATTATTAAACCAATTATCCCGGAATATTACAAAAGAAAATGCTGATTTGAATTAAATGTTCAATTTCCCAAACAAGAAGTCAAGATAGCTAGTGCAAGACCACAGAATTACTTTGGCTTCAGCAAGATTTCATGGTTTGAAGCCTACACGAAACTTGGGAGCCCAAGTAAAACCATAGAAGGTCTTGTATTCCGATTGAAAAACAGTACGATGTGATTTAAGTTTTAATTCCAATTTAACAGAAAACTTAGGCTTGATTTCTTCTCGCAATTATGGACGCTGAGTATACGGTAGTTTGTTTGCAACAATAATACTTAGAGATGTAAAACAAAAATCTCTGAGCAGTTTCATTATGTTCATGGACAGGCTCCATTATAGGAGTATTTTGCGAATACTGCGTTTTGACGATTGAAACAACGGTAATTAATTGTTGAAGATAATTTACTTATAATTACGTTACACAGAGGAGCCGTTTATTAAAACTGATATGTCGTTATGGAGAAGACATCGATACCATCTGAAATTGCCTGTTGAATTGTCCTTGCTATAATTGTTATGGTATACGTCGGTGGCAGTCTTTCCGTAATGGTATGGCTAAAATCGGCCAAACAGTATTTTTAGGTATATCCGCAAAATTTTTTTTTTTTTGAGCATAGTTTCTCAACCAAAAGTTCGAAAGACACAAATAAAAAATCTTCCTGATAGATGTTTATCCTGTAAACAAACAAAGCAAACTTCAAGGAAAAATAATGTTTAACCTTGAAGAAAAAATATTCTGAAGTGTTTGACCTCATTTGACCTTTTGTGCCTCTAGGTGACCCTGACTTGGAACCCTGTGTGCCGGGTTCCATATCTAATTTTTTTTCAGAATGGAATTATCTACCTCTCTGACAAATTGGTGTCCTTTTATAACAAATGCCATTGTGCCACATCCCTGCTTAAACTATAAAGACGAAGATAGCATTAACTACAGAACAAGGGCAGGACGACGAACAGACCAATAAACTCAGACCCGGGCCAAGATGTGATCCAAAACAATATGCATTTGTTAATATATACCTCATCTCTATAACATTTCTGGTCCGGGGTGAGGGGGGGGGGTGGGCACTTGAGACCATTTTTTAATTTACGACGTTTTTCTTGTTTACGCATCAGATCTACTTTTGAATAAGTTGCCCCCCCGGATTTCCGGTGTATTAAGAATTATTAGTTTACAGATCTCTCCAATCACTTTCCTACTTTTTTAACAAAGCAAAATCTACGTTTAATTCAGTTTTCTATATGTCAGAAAATCACGCCAATTTAATCATGAAAATGGATTAAATAACGCCTTTCTCTGATTGATGTAATTGTGTAACTATTTTAGATTTAAACTGTGGTTATTTATCTCTGTATTTAATTAACTTAGACTTATTCATATTCTATTTTTAATTTACTTTATTGTTTCCCTGGTTAGTTGCCGATATTTTGATGAATTATATCCATGGAATCCTCAGTGAAAATATGCCTTCTGAATATTTTACAGAATAGTTTTGGTAACTTAATAACTTAGAATTAAACTAGAATTATACAAATTATTGGTGACACTAACCCCAAAGTTTCCCAAGCGACACTACCTAACGCGTATCAATCTATGATAATTATAACTTAATAAAATTAAGCTAACAATGCTAGAAAATAAATCATTCTTACTTCAGTTGGTGATTAAGTTCTCATATAAAATTGTACCCAGTACAACGTGAACAACGATATGAACATTACGCATCGCAAAATGGGTGGAAAATCGTGCAACCAAGACAACTGAAGCAGACCTCTAATATTTTTTGATATGCAAAAACTATATATATATTTGACGTAGCTCGAAAGTACATCGAAACACACCCAATTTTGGTATCAAAAGTTAGGGCTATTTCCGTGCGATTTTTATTTTTGTCGAAAAGGTTTCCAAGTTCATAACACAGTTTTTCGCGCTATTTGCGATAAATTCAAGCAATGGTGTATCCTACTTTCAAAATATCGTCAGAACGCCTTACGAGCCTGTGCCAACCGCTCTATTTTTCCATCAACCATCACTCAGTGTCTCAAGTTTGCTCATATTTCGTAATCTACACACTCTCAGCTACATTTTTGCACAATTTAATTTCCTTCATAAAATATTAATTAATCTAACATGATAAGGCCCGTGATGAATATTTACTTTCAGTGAAGAGTATCCCACACTTTTTCAATTCAACCGGAACCATTTTAGAGGTGTTATGACGTCTCGTGGACGCCTAAGGTCAGAAATACCTTTCAAACACAAATAATATGAGCCTTGGTGCACAATTGATCTGAATTTTATATAATAAAACAGATTTTTATGATTGTACTTGGTTCAAAACTTTGGTAATGTCCAAAACATTACATAATCAAAATTCACAATTACCACACAATTAAATCACTGATACTTATGTTCAAAGAGTCTTTGCAGTTCAACTATGATATGTCCTCTCAGCGAAGACCCAAAATGACAGCGCACAAGACTTACAAGTTCATACAAAACTACAACTCCTCCGGTACTATATTCCAATGGAATCTTCTCAGTCCTGAATTTAATCTTGTCCAGCAGTTAAAAACGACAAGGTTAAATTAAGTCCCTCGAGGATAATAAATCCACAGTAGATTAGTCCAAGATTAATCACCACGATTTTTTTTATCTTCCACAATTTTGGATCCATTTTGACTCCCAAGCACTTTTTGGCTTCAAAGACGACAGTAGAATATTACAAATTACGCAACTCTGCTCACAATGGAATTATATATCCTGGCACTAGGTACTTTGATTTCTGCTCCTGAATGCAGAGTACAACTAGCTATCTTCTAGCCACTTGTTCGTAGTGGTTGCTGGCAGAGAGTCCTTCAGTGATAGTATTTAACTACTCCCGATAATTCCCCTTTCTAACAATACTCATTACATCAGTCTCATGCATAAACATAACCTTACACTAGCCGAACAATCGGAATTCATCACCCGAATCACATCACTTCATATAGTATAACTTTATGGGGATTTCCCTAGATTCCGCGAATGTTTTGATCTTTTAAAGCATAACAGCTCTAATTTTAGCATCCTTGGGGATTTCCCCACTTCCCCTATTGTGGGCCATCTAAACAGGTCACTTAGCAAACAACTAGGGTTATTCCCCTTTCTCTCTTTTATAGTAAATCAAAATACTTTTCCCGTGAGTAAAATTTCTCAAATAAATTGAGAAAATAATATTTTTAAAAGTTTTAATCAGCAAAATGGAGGCCCGATATAACAGAGTCTTGCTACCTTGGAAACCTAATGATCATTTTCATTGTATTTTCATTTTCTGATTTATTATATCATAAAGATCATAATGTTGTGATTAAACTACAGGAAAAATCACTCGAATTGGTCTAACACTTTTTGAGTTATGAACATTTTGTGACGGGCTACCGTCACCCGAGAATTGCGCAAGCATCGTCTTTTTACGCCCCTATCTATACGACGACTTGCTGGTGTTTTTTTTTTTTTTTTCCGAACTAATTCTTTTTACACCAGCTTCAAATACAAACCCCAAAAGTACTTCCTGTCACCCTTACCTTCCCCTCCCCTCGGACACCTGTAACAAACCGTTTGCAATTTTCTGAAATTTACAATTCGATTAATGATCTTTTTGGGAGTTCAGAAATAATTCAATTTTAAAATTGTAAAAAAATGATAATTTTTCATTCCTCTCATCTCTTTCTTAATCTGAGCACAAGATTTGAGCAAAGCTAGAGCATAAAGTAGCCGTTTCGGCAATATTTTTGTCTGGGATTTGGGTAAAAATATGAATCGTGCTCAACACGTGCAAATTACCGGTATTTCCTACCCTCCATTAACCTCACAACTGGCCAGAAAAAACACTGCATACAATATCCTGCTAAACCACCACCATTGATTCAGAAAACAAGCTGCACACTATCGCGGGCCGCCACATGATGCCGATTTCAATGGACGATAAGCCGCTATTCAACCAAACCATGCATTAGCTCATTCAGTCCCGTCATCTCGACAACAATGACTGAATTTACTCCAACTCCTATCTATTTGTTTGTACAGGT
Organism: Ophioderma brevispina; assembly: GCA_023653785.1. Taxonomy (NCBI): domain Eukaryota; kingdom Metazoa; phylum Echinodermata; class Ophiuroidea; order Amphilepidida; family Ophiodermatidae; genus Ophioderma; species Ophioderma brevispina. The sequence goes on from JAMKCH010017936.1 coordinate 34,518, forward strand.
ATTAATGAGCACGATTTTAAACTTTACTTCACCTCGTTCCCACAAATGCTTCTGATATTCTAAGTACATGAATATTGCTCATTTTCATACCTGAATTTGACTCTTATTTGTTGGCCATTTTGGGATCATACGGACTTCACCTTTTTTTCACTGTACTTTCATTTTAAATCAACTGATTTTATTCTACGGAATAAATATTGACATATAATTGAACGGGGATCGGTGAAGATACCAACGTGCGGAGATACGCATTATTCGGTGAATATCCACATGTGGAATAGAACGGGGGATCGGAAAATATACCAACGTGCGGATATACAACATTTTTCGGTGATATCCCCAATGTTGAAATTTTTGCTCGAGATCCTGTTGAATATACCAACGTGCGGAAGATACACATTTTTTCGTGAATATCCACATTTTGAACTACACGAAATTTTAGCGAATCTCCACATGCGGAAATACACATTTTTCGGTGAATCTCCACATGTAAAAGGGGAAGCGGCGATGGTTGGATTTTCACAAAATAAGAGGATGTGGGATATACACATTTTTCGGTGAATATCCACAGGTGGAAATAAAGCGGCATCGGGTATTTCCACATGTGGAAATTCAAGAGGATTGGTGATGAATTTCCAACATGTGGGGAATGGAAATTACACCAAATCGTGTCTCAAAAAAATAGTTCGCGTTTGATACGTTGGTGCTCGAACCTCGTGGAGTCAATAGGCGTGGTAGGACCTCATATACATGAGAAGGGAGACTAATATTTGACTAAATAACGTTTCTCAGCTGTCTAGGGATTTTTGAAATAGCGCGGAAAACATTGAATTTTCAAATGCATTTTTCTCAAATTTCTTCTAGAAACCTAAAAGTTCGGAACAAAATTGCTTAAACGATGTCTCTTGCCGTATGGAAAAAATGAATGAATTCATCAAGCGGGTTTGGAAGAAATCAATCAGGCATATAATGCCGATTTAGGGATATTTTCCATAGAGCTCCACAGGAGTCTGGCAACCTCCAAAATCCCACTCTAGTATCACATCGGCGTCCTCCACCCCTTGAATGAGGCATAGTAATGCGATTTAAGTTTTTTTTCATAGAGCTCCACAAGAGTCTTGCGAAATCCCAACTCTAGTATCGAACATGGGGTCCTTCCCCCCCCCCCGGGCGAATTGGTGATGGAACGAATTGGGTAGACTGGGACGAATTGGGTACATACACAGACTGCTATTTTGGGCAGGTGGGAGGACGCCTGATGTTTCGATACTCATCATCATCACATCATATCCCTTCGGCTGCGGAGGCAGTCGATTACAAGATTTCTTCTCCATGCACAGCTATCTTTGGCAAGTGTGGCTATCTGCTCGCTTGTATCATGCCCTTATCATACCCTAGCACACCTTGGATGTAGGCTAAATAAGATGTGCGTGGACGTCAGGGTCTGCCTTTGCCAGGAGGTTTATGTTAAGAGCGTATCTTCTAGCAGGCTCTTCCTCTTGCAGACGAGGATGTTCCAAGGAAACTCGCTGGCGATGTCTTCAAGGTGGACAAATCCAGTGTTGGTCATCATTGAATATAAATGTGTTTTAGACACGGTCCTTCCGTTTTATGTCCAGCATAATCCTACCACTTAAAACTCCGGGGTCAAAAAAATGACCAAAACTTGGTTCTTTTTTACCCCCTCTTAGTTATCAACTATGGCAACCAACTCATATAGTGGTCAATTTGACCCAATTGATCGTGGTCACTGTACTGACCACGTATTTTGTGTTAAAAGAACCCCGTTGTGGTCAAAATATAACCACGTTTTGGGGGGTCAAATAAACAACCACCTAGACTTGGTCCTCTGATTGGGGTCATTAAATAACCACATTCCGTGTTTTTTTTTCAACCGCAATTTAGGTAGTCAATTTAAAAGAAACACAGTTAATAATGAAAATTACAAATACCTGTATAATGTTTGTTGTTTGAACTATTTATTTTTCTCATTTAAAACATTTTCCTATACAACTATATTATTGTATTACTATTCCCGTAATTTGCAAATTTTACATTTAATAAATGTTCCTAAAAAGTGGCTATCCAGTTAGAAAATAATAAAAATTTGGCAATTTTACTCAACATAGAGTATATTACTTAAATGGAACATACAAAAATTGAAACTCATCATGTATATATTACCATGATGCCAAACCAACAAATTACAAACTGTATCATACAGGTTGAAGTTAAGAAAATATACAGGGTGGAAACACAAACTTCCACACTTTTCTTTGTCAGTGTATTTGTTTCCCTTTCATGAAAGATACATGGATCAAAATTATTTGGCATTCATAAGCCATTGTATTTCATTATCACGTCAAATCAAATATTTTTAGCTCAAATTGTGCCATTTTGGTGAATATTGTTTATGTAAAAGATTCCCAGATTTTTCAAATAAAAAATAATAAAATGTGGTCAAACTGCCAAAAAAAATCAAATGGCATGGCCTACATGAAACAAAAACAAATTACGAATTTATTATGGATGTCTCATGACCTGCTCTAAATTCAGTGACAAAATTATTTTTTCCACCCTGTTAATTTTATCAATCCTATTTCTTTTCTGTATACAATCTTTTCTTTAAAACTTATCTTCCCTGGACCAGTGGAGTTATTATTATACCCTTGAGAAAATCGATAGCTGCTTTGATGCATAATTTCGCTATTACAATTGATATCTGTATTTTTTTCATATTTAATTTTTATTATTTTTTTACCCTCTTCTCGGAAGGTCCTGACCCTTCCACATGAACATTTCTGTGTATATCTCGATCTCCTCTATCATTTACATGAAGATAAAACTACAGATTCATAGATTTGTTGGCCATTTTTTGATCTTTCCGCGCTGACATAATGACTCATGTGTTGACAAAAATGGGCGAATTTTCAATAGCAAATACGTGTACAATATCATAACGCCCGTGCACGACCGCAGAAGAGCACAACACAATTTTTTGAGTCGATTTGGTGTCTATCTATACTCCCCTCCTGGCATTCCAATTCCACAAATATATCGATAAATTTTGGTGACTAGGTTCCTTGATGCTTGTAAGATTGCTAAAATTGAATTCACAGCTTCGTAATTGTGAAGTAAATATGAAAAATCGCGAGTTATTTACAGCTACCTACGTACGAATCTCACTGAACATTCCACAGCTTACGGTGAAATTCTCTGCATAAAGCCAGCGTAATACACGGCTCACTCAAATACTAGACTTGATCAAATTCTTGGACTTGGCACCAGCAGTTTTGTCTGATTGGATGGTTTGAATGGCGTTTCTCCTTTTCTTTTTTTCAGTTTTGTCAAAAGGTTAGCAACTAATTGACAACATGTCCGACTTCAGACGGTCCGGAAAGTGCAATATCTATGGGAAATGCACTTGTATATACACTGGCTCTGTAGTCGGGGCCGATCAGAGGATGTCTGAAATCGCGTTTGATTTGGATTTGTAGGTTTGTGAAAAAGCAATCAGTCGTACTTTGAAATGAACTTAGGTTAAGGGCCAAAATGAGTTCTGAATTTCAAGGTCACACTACAGCTTTTCATGGATATTCAATCTGGATATTCAATCTGGGTTACTTCTGATCCAAAGTCCCGGGAAAGGTTAAGTATGTCCAAATTTCCAACAGGTCACCCAAATAAGTAAACTAAACTTTCTCATCCTACATGATTCAAAAGCATATTTAAATTTGTAATTTTTTTGTCCAATTCACGTTTCCGTATATACAAAAATGGTTAAAGTCAAATTTGTGCCCGTCGGAGTTCGACAGATTGAATTAATCAATGCTCTAAAACTTTTAACAGGAAAAGGTGGTTGGAATTTTGATTTTTGCTTTTATTGGTTAGTCATCAGACATTTTTAACATCAAATCCTAAAAATGTGTTTTTAGTATTTAAAAAATGGGAAAAATGGTGTAACTTCCGTCCGTTCGCCTTTACAAACAATTATTTTCCACAAGACTGTAACAATTCAAACTATTAGAATTTATGTCCTTGACCTTTAGGAGTAATTAGAAAAAATCTATTTTAACAGTGGGAACCCCCAACATGGTGCCATTTTGTGACGGACGGAAAACAGTTGCGACG
>JAMKCH010017937.1:0-51785 GCA_023653785.1 Ophioderma brevispina
GATGCTTGTGCGTGAATGGCTGAGTGTGATAGTTCTTATACTTAGTTTCGATTAAAATGTGATTAAAATTAGCACCAAGGGTGGGGGGGGAAGGGGGGAAGAACTCAGTTGGGGAAAAAAGAAGAAATCTGTAAAAGTGGGTATTTTTGGTCTCCATAAATTAAAACCTGTATTAACAACATTATTTTTCTTTTTAGATTAAAAAATTCTCTAATAAATAAATAAAAGAACAAACATAAAAAAAATGACACTTTCAAAGGAATCCAAGTAATATTTAAGCTTTCATAGAGGAGATTCCATTAAAAATAATAAAAAACTGATAGTAAGAGTTACCCGAGCCAATGCATAAGTCATTCAATTGACCACCATGTCTATTGTTGACCAGATTGTGTATATCAATTTACATAGAGAATTTTCACACTCTTCAAAAAAACGACTGAAATTGAGACAAGCTATCCTTAGAAGTACACGAGCATGGCATTTCATACAACTAGAAGACATGTAGTTTCAAAAACATTGCTAGAATTTGTTAACCTCTTAGGTAGTGAACCCCTTTTTGGCCGCGCTGCCCAAGGCCTAAGATCTTAATTGTTGCTTCTTGTTCGTTAGTACTGAACTGGGCGGGGGACCTTTGCGGTTCAAGAACGCCTTGTTTTTCTGTATCTCATGCTGTGTTTAGGATTAAACACTTTTCTAAACACTTTTTTTTTTTTTTTTTTTAATTGTTAAATTTAATTGCTTAACGTGTTTAGTGTGTAAATGTCTAGTGTTTAGCAATTAAACATTGATGTTTAGCAAGTATTTGACATCATGCATTTTAAGCTTTTAAACATGTTTTACACACGTGAAGGCAGAAAAGAAGAAAATTGTTCCAATTGTTTATTTAACACACTTTTTAGAGTGCTTTCTTTCCGTTCCCTCCAGTTTTTTTATTTTCTCTCTCTCTCTTTCTATATTTAAATCTTAAAATGGGTCGACGGATACGGGAAATCGGGGATCATTATGATCGAAAATATGAGGGATTCACCATATGGTGTCATATCAGGGGGGGGGGGATCTTTTGGTTAGTTTGAATACTTTAAGGATTTAAATAAACTATTGAACTGTATTATTTACGGGAGACTTGAAAACTAGACCAAATAACCCGTACGATTTCACGTCGGAGACCATACTACTAGCTACTATATACCAAATTCAACCCTAACAATAAACAAACAATAAAAGATATTGTTTATTTACAAAGAACAATCATGGGGGGCGTTTTTACAAATAAGTAGATAAAATATCAACCAAAATAAAATTAAAAAAAATAAAAATATAAAAAAAACAACAAATAAACAAAATAAATAAAACGACAATAAACAATAAATAAACAATGATCAGTTTAATTTATTTCAACATAACATACAATAAAACTAAATGTTGTTATTTACAACAGAAACAAACATGGTGAGCTTTTTACAAATGCATAAATAAAAATATAAACAAAAAATAAATAAACAAGTAAAAAAAAAATTAAATAAATAAAGAATAAATTAATAAACAAATAATGTTCAGTTTAATTATGCTTTAATTCTTATTCAGGCAATACGCGCCTAACAAACTGAACACAACTGTTCAGTTGGCACCACCCCTCCTATTTTATAGAGGCGTCCGAAAACTGGCCATGCGCAAAAAATTCATTTCCAGTTTTCGGACAGTCACGCAATCGGCTGCTGCGGTAAGAAACAGACAAGTGGACCCTGCAGCAAAAAATACCTAGTTACGAAACACATAAAGGTAAAAATTAAGAGTTTTGGATTGTGCAAAATGCCACAACTCCCGAAAGGGATGCACGCCGTATACGCTACCTCATAAGAAACATGTTTTTTAATAAAAAGGGGCCCGGAACCTCCACACTTATCCTCGCTGTTCGAAAGAAAACAACACATAGACGGCTACCCAAGTAGCCATGTAAATGCAGTATATATTCGGTCTTTAATTTGAGGGTTAAAAATGTGTGTTGAATTAAGAAATGGAAACCACATGGTCAAACACACAACGTCCGAAAACTGCAGTGTCCGAAAGTAGGGCGGCCTACCCTACTCCAATGCAAAGTTTCAATCCATGTTGGGGAGTACGTGCAATAACTGGAGCAAAATTACCCGGATGTTGCGACGGATGAATAGGCCACTACAAAGGTATGATTTATAGATTATAATAGCGCCCTTTATATGCCCATTCTCCATAGAAAGACATGTTAAAGAAGATTTTGAAGAACAATCATTTGCCCGCAATGAAATTTCATAAAATTTTACACAGGATGTAGTTAATTTAAGAAATAATTCAAATCAGTTGTCAAAACTGTGTCACCATCGATATTTTTTGTTTTATTCTGGTTTTGTGATAATAAATGAGACCTTCAAACAGCTGTGACCCTAAAAGCTTGTTTACCTACCTTTAAAGGTGCATGTTCCGATCGTCTTTGGGACCCCCCCACCCAATTTACCTGGAAGTAGTATCGATTTTGATATCCGATAAAAGGCCATATTTTTCTCATTGTCGTCCTGAAATTTGAGCCCTCAAATCCATTTCATTCCCAAAATATAAACAAAAAACTGCCGTTTTAGTGGTTAACCATATAGGGCTTTGCAACATGCATTATTACGTCTACCATCAAAACCGCAAGTTTGTTTCCCACTTTACTTGATGGGGTGTATGTGCAAGTGCCAGGCTCTCATATCAAGTAAAGAACACAATACACATAAATCGGAACAAGCACCTTTAACAGAAAATGCTTTCAAATTATTTTATTGATGCACAAATATTGAAATCTGCACCAGACCAGAGCAACATATTTTGAGACTCTACCTGTTCCCAATTGGCAGGATTCCTGCTGCTGTGTGGATCATGGACCGGCGTGTGTATGGCGCCCTCGCTGCTGCACCCGCAATAGCTGCTGGATGTTATGCACTCTATCAGTACACGTCAAACAAAAACCTTTATGAGAACTTGAACACACCAGAATCCGATGACAGAGCTTTTCTGGGTGGGATTTTTACAAAAGCCCGCAATGTACTCTATCGCAACACTCTTCAGGATCGACTCTGGAATTATATAGAGTCTCGCTCAGAGGAAGGGAATGCAGACAGTGTTCTGGCGACGTTCGATGATTATTGCTACAACTACGAGTGGTCATGGGCGATTGGTGACAAAAAGGGAGAATGAAACATTTAGTGGAATTAAAAAGTTTCATATTGTAGTTTTACAGCTAGGGTCAACCTAAAAACCTAAGTGCTGCCGTGTCAATATAATTGTCATGATGCAAAACAAAAAAAATAGCATGATCCTCTTCAAACTAACCAATTTATATTTATATAGGTGGATGACTTAGAGTTCTTCTAAAAATGCGGTAAATTGGATAGAAAAGGGTTAAGCAATAAGTTGTGGATTTTGGTTCTGCAAAAGTTGTTAGGTCAAAGATCAAGTAAGTTTTTCATGACTTTTGTTTGTCTTTCTTCCTTTCAAATAAATGGTTAAAAACGTACTGTGCAAGTTGTTTGTTGCTCGTACACAAGTCATTGGTAATGGCTCGTGGTAGTGTTAGGATTGTCAGCAGGTGCTACCGGGGCGCGTGTATCCATGATACGACGCTCCTACATGGCCCGCTATTTGAGGCTGGGGCGGCTTGGAGCAGTCAGGGGTGTACACCCTACTCTTATCGACACTGACTGCGATGTAAATGTACAGTTGTGGCTCTCTGTACACGACCGACGGCTTAACGTCCCTCGAAGACGGGATTGCTTTCATGTCCCAAATTTGACCAATTCCAAGTGAACCAATGGAGGAGAGCGGTATTCTGTATTGATAAATAGCTGGTATAAGATCAAATCCACGAATTGGTAGTACCCGAATTAATCCCAGCAAGTGCCACGAACCCACAAGGGATTCGAACCCGAGGAATTTTTATTGTAAATTTGCGCCACAGCAAGCACCTTAACCGCTAGGCCACGCTTCCCAATTTATAGTGAACACACTATAGAACTATAGAAGCTCAAGATTTATTTGTGAACGAAATGGGTATTTTGTGCTGTGTCATGAAAAACTCAATCCGAGTCGGGGGATGTGATAATACCTGAAATCTTTTCAACTGTCTGAAAATATAAACAATGGCCTGCACTTCCAAATGAAAGAAATCTGAAGTGGTTTTGTCCAATACCCAGGACGATGTTGATATCTTAGCTTGTGGTTTGCTGAAGTCTGTTTGTATCCATTGGTCAATTTATGGGGGAAACGAAATTTAGGTGACAGTGTTTTCGCGAAAAGTGCAAGTTTTATTGCGGTTAGATTAACAGGGATATAGCTACACCGGTTGGTGGTGGAGGCAGGCCCTGACCGGCACTTGCTCCTACGACGGCACAGGTGGTCATTGGGAGGTTGCCGACGGCACTTTACTCCAGTGAAATGAAAAATTACAACACAAATTGACAAAAAACTCATAGTTTGTCCGTAAGTGTCATAAGTGTAGTAAATGTTTAAAATTTACAACGCCAGTCAGAGGAGCTAGCTATAACCGTTGGATTGTAATTAAATTTATTCGGAATTTTAAACTTGGTTTTGCCGCCTGCTCGAGGGATATAAAACAACAGCATAGGAGGACATGCCCCACCATCTGATTTGAAAAATTAAGTTCAGTGTAGCCCTTTTGTAGATATCTGTGGCAATTCAAAGTCTGGCCTTAATTGTTAGTAGTGAGACGATACTAATGACCGAGTGATATCTTATAGATTTCATGCTTTTTTCAGCTGCAATTACGGCCAAGGTTGTCCAGGCTCGGCAACGCCCCCCCCCAAAACAATGGTGGCTTAAAAGTGGTATCGTGGTTACTCTGCGGTGGTTCATTGCTCTCAATATTTTTTTTTTTGTTTTTTTTTTTTTTTTTTTTTTTTTTTTTTTTTTTTTTTTTTTTTTTTTTTTTTGTTTTTTGTTTTTTTTTTTTTTTTTTTTTTTTTGTTTTTTTTTTTTTTTTTTTTTTTTTTTTTTTTTTTTTTTTTAAAAAAAAACTTTTCTTTTTTTTTTTTTTTTTTTTTTTTTTTTTTTTTTTTTTTTTTTTTTTTTTTTGCCATCAGATGGAAGATTGATCACAATTGAAGCAAACCAGAAAAGTGCCTGAGATGCACAGAGAATCATGACCGGCAGGGTTTGGTGAGAAGGTATGTTTGAAAATAGTTAATAAAGGGCAGGGGAGTTTGTGATCTATTGATTTCACACAACACAATACCCTGATCAAAGCCCAAACCAGCAAAGTAACTGTGGCCTTTGAGATGTTTTATCAAATCAGTGAAATATAGACAGAAGCCAGGGAAAAAGATCAAATTATGGATCTTAGTATACTTTAAGGTCCCAGGAATGCAAATGAATTGATGTGGTTTGTGTCAAGTTCTACAGGGAGGGACAAGACAAAGATTTCAATATTTGGGTTGGTGATGACATCATTAGTGAAACTAGTGATTTTCAGCGAGTAATAGAAATTCAGGGACTGTGTGAATCTATAAAATGACACCGGAATGAAAATCAATAGTTTCACTAATGATGTCACTTAGGTAGTGTATTCTCTTTTCTGCCCTGTTTATTGGAAGGAATGCCCATAAGATTTTGTAGTAGGTGGTATCATCTCATTCCTGGGAACCTTAACATTATGTTAGGTGAATGATGTTTACCCAAGAATTTAGGAATAGATGAAATGATGATGGCAAGAGAAAGAAATAAGATACCTATGGAAAATGACTTAGGTGTTATTGCTTATGTTGTCAATAGAATTCCTTTTTCATCAACATCACGGTAGTACTACAAAATGTGGTTACACAGTGATCATGCTGATCATAGTCAAAATTCAAAAGATTATGACACTGGTGAGTGCAATAACAACATTTTGCAGACATGTGCATAAATGTGACATAAATGACCAAAAAAACTACATGACCCCAGTCTAAGAGAAAAATCTCAATTACAATTTTACACTGAAAAAAATGAAAGGTGCCATCTAAAGGATGATCATGAATAAAAAATTGAAGTGATGACCCTGTCATATAAAAATGCCTTTGAAAAACAGACGTCTTTTAAGGCGAGTGAGAGCTTTGCTCTCCTACAGCTCTCCTTGAAGAGCATTAATTTTGATAGCTCCCCTGATACAGCTCTTCTTAAGTGCATTGTAGGAGAGTGATTTGTAACTCCTCTTGGAAGAACATTTTTGATGTACATTGCAATGGTAAATGTTATTAAAATTCACCTCTGAATACCCCTTATTTTGGCATTAGACCTTTTAGGAGAGCACTACCTCTTTTTTTAAAAGACTGACTGAAAATAGTAATTCAGGGAAAGAAAATCTGTGGAAAGCCTTTGCCATCATTTCCAAGGTGCAGTTGCACAGAAAACGGCTAAATCTTCAAAAACAGTGAATGATGATCGTTTGCTCAAGGTGGAAAGTTTTAGTGACAGAATCTTAGACACTGTCTTTTAAAAAAGAGGTAGTGTTCTCCTAAAGCTCTGTCAAATTATGATCTTCCAAGAGGAGTCACAATGCACTTAAAAAGAACTGCATCAGGGAAAAACTGCATCAGGGGAGCTAAAAATGCTCTTTAAGGAGAGCTGTAGGGGAGCAAAACTCTCACTCGCCATAAAAGACGATGTCTGGAATCTTAGTATTATTTACTGAGTAAATGCATGAGGTTTAATATGAAGATATTAAATAGGTTGAATTTAAACATGTTTAATGTTCAGTAGCTAAAATAGGAAATAATTATTATTGTTATCAACTCATTTTCAGGTCACTGTTGTTAATGGCCATACTTACGACATCATTCCTAAACTCCGTTCCAAGTACAACGTAGACACTTTGGATCTGATATTTCTAGATCACTTTACGAGCCAATATGTGGCTGACATGCAAAACTTGGAAAGGAGTGGTTACCTACACACTGGCACCATGGTGTTTGCAAACAAAATCATAGGAGAAGGTTCAGATGGCTTTTCGCAGTATATTCGCAATTCAGGGAATTATGAATGCACATTCTTCAAATCTGATATGGAGTATATGGAAGGCCTTGGTGATGGAATGGAGCGGGGTATATACGTTGGAGCAGACATGTATACGGGAGACACTTTGGGATTGTCCTAAGTGCACCAAACTGTCCTCGGAGTTGAGGAACGGTGATGTGACATGTTTACACGCATTGTGTATAAGCTGGTTAGTGCGGGTCTCTTCACCATGTTTAGGTTATTAGTTTGAAAGACCACTGAACATCATTGAATTGCACATTCCTCATTTAGCTGAGTTTGAAAAGACCAAGTCGTAAATTCCAAGTAATTTAGGCAGACTGTGGCAACTGTAAAGGTGGGAAGACTTGTTTCTTATTCGATGCAATATGCACATCAATTTGAAGAAGTCCTGAAAGTCAATACCCAATAATCTTCCTCTCTTGACTAGATTAAAATACAAGGTCTTTGATATAATTACACCATTAGCACCTGTAATTCTGCAGTCCATTGTTCTGGTATGAAAGAATCATGCATGCCATGCATCATTAGCACCTGTTATTCCAGGATCTAGGTTATGTTTGAAAATACCCCACATTCCTCTCCAACAAGTCTCCATTGCAACAATGACCAGCATTTCTTCAGGAATGAAAGAATGGAATGTGACTAAAACCTCTTTAGTATGGTGTTATAGTCGGTGTTATCTTAGCTAAGGCACCAATTCACTAACAGTTGCTGCAGTCTGCTTCAGTCACCTGCGCAAAATTGCAATTTTGTTTGCCCATCAGCATGATGTCGCATGTCACATCATCTACACTACTATAGTCCGTGTCCCTACCGCTGTGCAATGACGTCAGCGTGAGATTTGTTGGTCGCAAGAGTAAATCGCTCACGCTGACTTGAGGCGACGGCACTTTCACGCGCGCACAAAGACGGCATTTCTTAACACGGGCGTAAATGTTATGACATCACTGCACAGAGGTAGAGACATGGACTATAGAATGTTGTTACATGCCAGTGTATTTCTTTACCAACAAGTAGTGGTTAAGTTACTCCTCAAGGTTAACACCATCCTTTTACATGGTCAACTGTCAAGACCAACCTAGGTTTCACTTGTTTCAAGTTCAGGAACATACAATAAGTTAACATGCAAGGTGTTATTTTTACTCATTGTTCTAAACATCAGTACAGTGCTTCTCAGAAGGCTCAGAAGATCCTTGTGGAATAGTTGTATCACCCCACTTATCAAAAAGCCATCTCTAGACCCAAATGATCTCAAAAACTACAGACCAGTATCAAACCTCTCCTTTGTTTCCAAACTTATTGAAAAGCAAGCTTGTGTCACTATTACAAACTATGTTACAGACCACCGTTTGGGAGAGGAATTCCAATCAGCCTATAGGAGGGCACATAGTACAGAGACTGCACTTATGAGAGTTAAGGATGATATCATGAAAAACCTTGCTCAGCGTCAAGGTGCCTTTCTAGTGCTGCTCGACCTGAGCAGCGCTTTTGATACTGTTAGTCATGAACTTATTATCAACAGGTTGAAATATGATCTTGGTGTACAGGGTAAAGTTCTTCAATGGTTTAGGCATACCTTTCCAATAGATCATGTATTGTATGTATTAATGGTGTATTTTCAGATTCTCAAATTTTGGATTTTGGTTTACCACAAGGGTCCATAGTAGGACCACTTGGATTTACTCTGTAAGTCTTACCTGTTGGTCAAATAATCAGATCGTTTGGAATTGATTTTCACATGTATGCAGATGATATACAATTGTACACATATTTTGACCCCAAGGACCATTCTACTATAGCAGTTGTTTTGAACAAGCTCTCTTGTTGCATTGATGCTCTAAAAATATGGATGAAGACCAATATGCTTAAGCTCAATGGCAGCAAGATAGAGTTCTTTGTAGCTATTCCTTCCCACCTTAAACATAGTCTGGGTCCTGTGTCACTGTGTGTTGGGGATGAGTTTATCGTCCCCACTGAGAACATCCGTAACTTAGGGGTTATATTTGATTCACATATGTTATTTTCTGCTCATGTTAGAAACCTCTGTTGTAATTTGACATATCATCTTCGCAACATTTCCAGGATACGTAGGTTTCTTGATCGAGACACATGTCATCTTGTTATCCGCGCCCTCTTATCTAAGATCTTGGTGCAAATAAGATCGATGTTCAACGGCTGCAGCATATCCAGAATTGGGCTGCAAAGATGATATGTCAAGTCCACAAACAGGATCATGCCACTCCTTGCTTATGTGAATTACATTGGTGACCAGTTGAAAAGAGAATTATTTTCAAGATCCTTCTTTTTGTTTATAAATGCCTCCATCAAATGACCCCAGGTTACATCTCTCTTCCACCATCACTGTTCACCATCCTGCAAGAGCCTCCCTGCGTTCAGCATCTGATACCACCCTTTTGACTGTGCATAAAACATCCAAGCTGCTTCAGTCTGCTGAATGCAGGACCTTCTTTTATACTGCTCCCCTTATGTGGAATAATTTGCCAGTCAATATTAGAGAATCTGCAACAGTTACCATTTTCAAGAAAACTCTTAAACATATTTGTTCTCTTGATTCTGTTCAGTTGTTCCTCTGTATATACATTGTGTTAAATTTTGTCAGCCTTTTGCCATCTTGTTTCTCAGCACTACGATCTATATGTAGCAGCGCTTTATAAGAGCTTAATATGTATGCATGTATTTATGTATGTGTGTTCACAGATGAGAAGTCAAAGGTAATCTGGGGTCATTTTAGGTCTTGTTGGAAATTGGAATATGCTCAATTTGTTTTCACAGAAATAAATTGGTATTTGCCTTAGTTGTTCAGAATGATATCCTTATGAAATGTGTCATATTGGGTGTTCAGGAATTTGAGATCAAAGGTCATAATATAATATGCTTCAAATACAGAATGGACATAGACAATAGACAAGACAATTTTGATGCATAACATTGCCAAGGGTTCTGTACCATGTGGCAAGAATTTCATCTAATCATAATAATGATTAGCTAATTGGAAGTCTTTGCTTGTTAATGTAGTTTGTCCTCAAGTTTTCAGCACTTTTATTCCAAGATGGATATCATACTCGTGGACAAAAATATGTATTTAGCTTAATTTCTTGAGATCAAGCAATGTACATAAATATATAGAGTATCAAATTACAAAAAAACATGATATTAGCATTTTTATGTCCCTGTGTGTGTTCCTTTTTGGTTAGGTTAACTGGTCTTTGTATCTCCTGTCCAAACACGGGGGCCAATTGCAGCCAAATTTGATCAGAAGAATCACTGGCCGAAGGTTCACATGCGGTGTACTCTAATTGTGGTGAGAGGTCTTGTTGTGTGAATCCTAATTGGGGTCAAAGGTCCAAGGTCAAATCACTACGCATGGTTGTATGGTCATGAAAACTGGTGTGTGTAATCAACATTAGGTGGCAAAATTTTGCAAAGTCGAATCGAAATGCTTGGATGGTCATGACATTTTCTGGGTCTGATCAACATTCATTGCTGAAAATTTTGAATGTCATTTCAAGCTAATGGGGGATCATCTAATGTCAAATAACTTCAAATGGTTGTATGGTCATGAATCTTGCTGGGTGTAGTCAACATTTGTACCAACACATGGGCACATGTGGTCCAGTGGATATGACGGCCAACCCATGATCTGAAGGTTGCGGGTTCGAGCCCCGCTGCGGCCGATGTGTTGTGCACTCGGGCAAGGCACTTAACCTCGCTTGCCTCGTCGACCCAAGTGATATTCGGGTAGCTGTTAGGGGGAATATTACAATCTAAGTGCTGATAGGATTGTGTGCTTGGCCGGCTGCCCGACCTAGGTGAAGCGAAATGATTGACAATTTTCCTTATTGGCAGCAGTAAAAATAATAGGCAACAGCACTGTGATCTTGATGAAATGGCACTTATAAAAACCTGTGTAGTATTATTATTAACACATTTAATATCATATACTTAAAAAGCAGGGGAATTTGCAAGTTTGAACTTGCAGTATTTTTTTACAAACTGAAGGGTATGATATTGGCATTACTTGTGAATCACATTTTGACGACCTATTAACCTTTGACTGTCTTAAAGGAGAACCATACTAAGAATAACTTATACAATATACGCTAAAAAATAATTATTGAACACATATCGAGTGGTTTCATGGAAAAACGGAATTATACTAACCATAAAAATGAATTAAAACATTTTGTCTGACCATGCGCTATTTGAAATTTGCGCTAGTGTATATGGGATATGTATACGTGTTATGGGATACGGACGGCACAGTAGCGTCATACCCCTTCCCATGTGACGCTTTTATAATGTGCATTTCGCATAACACGTTATACAATAGCGCGAATTTTAAATAGCGCATGGTCAAACTTGGTGGTTTTAATTCATCGCTATGGTTAATATAATTCCGTTTTAGATGAAAGCACTCGATATGTAATTATTAATAATTATTTTGATAGAGGTAAATGTATAATATTATTCGCTGTACGGTTCTCCTTTAATCCACATTCCACTTGGTATGATTTTGAAAGCACAATGTCAGTGTGTTGCCTTGGATTAGCATACCATTGGTATTGATCAGAAAGCAATGTTCCTATTCCAGAATGAAAAAGAAGATCTACCTACAAGGGCGTCAGCTCTGGAGAGCTATCGGGGGCCATCCAGTACATGCTGCCTTGTATGGTGGGCATGGTTGCCCAAAGGCTAGGTCCACCGCCGAAAATTGTGGATTGGCGTCAGGAACGGCATCCGGTCAATTATCTTTTGCTCCAATAAATCCTCACACAGCAGTATTGTTAAGTGTGAGGTGTATCCGGCCAGCCCCGTTAGTGGGGACACAACCGGATTTAAAACTTTGCTTTAACTAACTAACCAGGTGGATTGTGGATTGAGACTGTGATGTCATAGTGCCAGGCTAGTGTTAAATCTGGTGTTAAATTAGATTTTTCCTTATTTTGCCTTAAATTGTTCAAACCCACACTATGGAATTGTTTTCAAATATTTCAAAATGACTTGATTAGATGTTAATTTCTTTTGTCTAAATATTGTCTCGTGCCACAGAATTCCATTAAGCTCTATAGTAGATATCAAATTAAAGGTGCAACGAGAGATTTTTGAGGCACCAAATATTTGTCACAATAGTAATTTCATATAGGCTCGGACACTCAATAGATTTCTTAACTTGTATTGGCTACAGAAATGCATTAAAGAGAGAGAAAAGGTGATATGATTTGGCTTATATTTCAATATAAAACATAGGCCGAATTCGTATGTGCCTCCTATACAAAAAAATTAGAATTTCAAAATTTTTGTTGGAAGAACAATTCTCAGCTAAAGGGGCATTTCGTGATCCACAGCCTCGTCCCCCGGAAGTACCTAAAAAAAGATTGAGGATTTTTATTCATCTGAACCGTTGCCGAGTAATCCACGTGTGCCCAATCTTACGTGCAAATTCGGTCGATTCTGCTAAGAAATTCGCAATTTTGTATTTCTGTCCGTAAAACGGACAAAAATTAAAGCACAGTAGGCCTATGGGACCGTGGGGAACGAGCAATTGCTCATTACACAAACACCGCAAGATCGGGATCAGCTCAAATTTTGAGGAGGCTTTTATCAGGTATATAGTGATCAATGAGATAAAACAGAAGGTGCTGAAATCACGAAATGTACCTTTAATCTTTCAGATGGGGTTATTTTTGCTGGAAAGCTTTACATAGCGGCAACAAATAGTGACTTTCTATTTTTTTAGGGCCACCTTATATGTGAATCTCTAGTGGCAACTTGTGAGGACTATGGGGTGGTATTGATGTGAGAGTTCAATCTTTGGCCATGTGACGAAACTAGCCTGTGTTGCCATTTACAAAAAACCTTATGGCATACGGTACAATGTTACTGTACAGAATCTGGCTTCCTGGAAAAACACTGATTAATCAGTTTTACATGTTAATGATAAAAGCTTAATGCCATGGTTGGCTGGGGATGTCAAGGAATTTCATTAATCAGCTTTGTGCTCATCTTTGCAAGGTGGATGGCCAAATTAAAAAACAACGACTAGTTATGGTAGGCATGTAATAAGATGCATTTATGCTGTGGAATAATATTATTTGCGTGTCAAGTGAAGTGCATTCAAATAAACACTGTTAATTAAATATGATGAAGCTTCATCCGGACACTTCGGTGAACCACCCTGGTTTGAATCTTAAAGAGATTTGAATCAATGCAATTTCATCAGCAGAGCCTATAATGTAGTTGAGATGAGTACCATGAACTTTTTTACTGTGGCCTTAGGTGATTGGGTCACGATAGATCCGTTTGATGATTTTTGTTAGATTTCGTATACATGAACTTTCATCGAGGTATATTCAAATATCAGAAATAAAATTGGGGTCACGAACTCGTTTTGAGAAAAATTCTACTAAAAACAACCTATTGTTTCTAAAAAATTGTTACACACGTCTATGGAAAAGTCATTTTTTCAGGGACATTTTTGAATTATAAAAAAAAATCGTTCGATACCTTTTGTCCCAAATTTTATAAAATGTGAGCATAATAATCTGGCTTTTCTTTTTTTCCATTACTGAAGAAAAAAGTAGGGGTCACCGAACTCTTTTTCTGTTATTTTGAAAATAACAGCATTTTTAGTAGTCTAAAATACCAACGCTATATTGAGGTGCGTAAACGCCACACGTGTCACGCATGGCAAAAGCTTAAGCTGCCACGCGAACAAAAACAGGCACGCACAAATGTTTGACACTACTTAAAACTTAGAGGATGTTTTTCCTCTTTGTAAGTTTAATCCTTATATGTTGTTGGATGCCATCATATGGAATTCTAAAAAAAAATATGGTAAGAAAAGGGAAGACAAAGTTTATGGAAAGGTGAGGAAAGGGAAAGCAATGGAGTGTCGTATTTCGTGATTTTGAATGCGCATTCAAGTGTCCTCTGAACCCAGTATTAGCCGGACGAATATAGCCTACCTATACTTCTTAACAATTTTCTAAAATACTGTGTCAAACTACGATATTAATAAAGTTGTCATGGGAACTTAAAAAACATATGACATCGCACGTCGTCTTTTTTATTGCCAAAGTTGTCACTATTGCTCATGGCGCTGGGCCACAAAAATCTGTGGTTTTTGCTTTGAAGAGAAATCACAGCTAAAAATGTAACTAAAGCCTGAGTATGATGCAGTGAATAGTGATTAAGTTTTGCATCACTTGTCAATGTTTTAAAAATTATTATGAAGTTCCAAGTAACTGAGTCAAATCTTCACCGAAGATAATCAACATTCTTTTTGATTTTAAGGTCATTCCGGCCGTTTAAAAGTTACCTGAATTAGCTATCTTTCTTTTTAGTAAATTAGCATTTTCCTTAAACTGACATAATTGCTGTTGGAATGTACTGACAAAAATGTTTATATCTACATGAAAGTGAACTACAAAAAATGTGATTTTTTTGATATTCCTGGATTTTACACGAGGCAACTAAGGATCATCATTAAACTTTACTGCTGGATTCGTAAATGAAACGTGATATTTCCTTCAATGAAAACCTATAAAAGATCATATTAATCATGTCATGTTTATGCATTTAACACACGCTCTAAGACCTAATAGGTGAAATGTGTTGGAAAGCAACATATCCTTGTCATATGAGATGTATTCATTAGAATTTCTGAGTCATAACATAGAAATGATAACGAAATTAGACCAAATGGCAAGTCACCAGAAAACACACTTCCCGAATCCCGTTCCCGATACGGACATTGAATAAGTGTGTTGACAAAAAAATCAGGAGAGAAGCTGCTTATTTTCGGAAAAAGAAAGATTTAGTTTATAAGTAGCAATATAATCTTTGACTTAAGTTGTTTAATAATGCATTATTCTTTGAACAGCACATAAGCCTACTTTTGTACTTCTTTAGTAAAACACGGTTAAAGGCTAAGCGTGCTGCTATCGTCGGAGACGCCACAGGGTACGCAAGTCAGGAACGCCAAGTCACACTTTTTGCCAGAATTATCTGCTTGGGGACTGGTGCGCGCAGCTAAAGTACACAATCACTTAAAGTAAAGGGAGTGTTTCCGTAGCCGTATACGGCTACTAACCCAGGGTTCCGTAACCGTAATTTACGGCTATAACAAAAACAGGCCCTGTGGTTAGGTAGCCGTATACGGCTCGGAGTTAGTGTCCACAGTGGATCGGTTAAGTAGCCGGACACAGTCATGGGTGACGAAAGTAGACCAAGTAATCCCCAATGAAGAAGTAAAATGTAATTAATTTACGCAGTGAAGTGTGATCATATAAACTTTGAAATTATATAGATTCAGGTATTTATTAGGATTAGGATCACAATTAGGTAGAGGACTTTGCGATCCCTGCAATCCGTTGGTGCCAAAATTAAATGAACGCAATAGACGCTTTATCAGGACAATTGTGGCTGTTGCAACTCCCCTAGATGAATGTTTGACGAGGGTAATTTTTTTTCTTCAAATGTACTGCCTACTTTTAAAATTATGTCTATTAAATATCAAACAAACTAGTCTCCAACTAAATAATAAATAGATTTAAAAAAAATTTTTCCTTGTCTTCTTCGATACCCTGTTTTTGGCAGAATTGGAAAAGAATACCGACCTTAATTTTAAATTCTAGCTTTTTTTTTTTTTGTTTCAGGATTTTCACAATTTAAATACACCACAACGCGTTTTTCAAACACAAAATAAGTTTTAATAATCTTAGCAAAAAATGTTTTGTCTCCGCTTCCTTTGCGCATGCTTTTTAAAAAGATTTAGCTCTAGCTCTATGCGTCACCTTGTCGCGGCGGCGATTTGACACTTTTTTTTACAATTTAGGAACCACTTGAACCAACAAATAAAGAAAAAAATGGGTACTATATGGACTTAGAGTGTTTTATTCCATTGGTGTTAATTTTTGTTTTATTTTATGCTTAAAACGAAGAGGATTAAATTGGACTTGGCACATATTGTAGATCTCTAAAACACCACGGCGCGAATTTTTAAAAAAAATTGATTAGTCATAAACTTTTTGAATTTACTACTTATTCTTATAATTGAAGCATATCACATCGCCTTTTAGTCAAGAAGAGGAGACAATTCTTTTTTTTTGGGGCCTAATATTGCTAATTTTTTCCAAAAAAACAGGTCTTGCGACAGACCCGAGAAGACCCGACCAGATCCCAAATTATAGTTGGAGGGGTACAAAAGTAGGCCACAATTTTTTCCTATTGTGAGAAAAGGTGTTTGCTATCCTTTTATAACGCAATGTGTGTCCTATATGGCAATTTATACGTATGTCTAATGTTTTTAGACTATTCCCGACATTTTTTAAATATTAATTCCATTTTACATCATGGAATATGAAAGTTAGATGAGTTAGTTGACCAATCAGATCTTATTGATTGAGCTCAACAATATGGAATGTCATCACTCATAACCTTTCCTCAACACGATGAACCTCCCAAGCAGTACGATGGCTACGGGGTCGGACTGGGAATTTCACTTGCCCAGGAAATTAAACAATGTATAAAAGATAGACACAATGACATAACAAACACCCCTCAAAAAAAAAAACTGGGAAATTTTAAAAAACCAAAAAACATAAAAAAAATATTTCATTATTACATTTTGGGGGGGGGGGGGAAGGGCGAAATTTGGTTTAGTCGTAGGATTACATACGTATCGCTTGTGTTACATCTATTCGACATATTCTGTAGTGTTTTTTTTGTTTCTTCTTCGAACCCGCCCCCGATTGTGTAGGTTTGTGTACGTAGGAGTAATCCGACATTGACCGAAGTGTTCTCCAAATGATAACTGCTTTGCAAAGTCGATGTATATATAGCAGTATATGTATTTTTTTCAGGTAAAAATAGCGTCAAACGTAGGTATAAAAGCTTGCACGAAGCAAGCTATCCATGACAACCCATCGATTCACTCTTGTGGACATTGTTTTGATATGCAAATTAAGTAAACGCCTCACAATCCCTTTGTGCCGTTGTTTGAGAGATACCATGTACTTCAAAGCATTACTTTGTTAGCTCAAAAATCAGTGCAGTCAAATTCTGAACAAGAGTCGTTTAAAATGCTTTAACAATGTCCGCATTTGAATCCGTGGCGTGTTGTTGTTTAAAAATATAACTGAATAACTGAACAGAAAAAAATAAAAAACTTGTTTATTTTGAGTCGAATTGCCCAAGACCCAAATACCCAACCTCATCCCCCCCGGCTTGCTGGCTCACTCTTGAAATAGTGATTGTATTGTATGGATGTCTAAGGCTGGGTGCGTACGGCTACCCGAAACACTCGCGGGGCTATTTTAAAAACCGTGATACGGCTCCCGAACCCTGGGTTTGGTAGCACATATCTACGGCTACCAACATTTGTCAAATAAAATCCTGTTACCATCTCTCATTGTGAATGACAGACCTAATACTATTAATGATGTCTCATAGTCACTCAATTTTTAAATCCACTATGTAGATTCACCCATCCGTGTCACCATCTAGAATTTTCCGAAGGTATGGGCATTGAATGGAGGAGCATTGCAGTTGGTGGAAATTAATTCCACGCTAAATCCATTGAAATGTGTGTCTGATAGCATAGAACAATCAATTCCATGCTTAATGAAAGCATTCAATCACCTCTCAAAACCTTCTGACTAATCGTATTGTTCTTCTGGTATTCAATGTATACAGTGAGTTTGAATGTACTGGACTTTTGAGCGCTCGTGGCCTTGGGTTTGGCTACGAAGGAACACAAAAAAGTCTTTGCACTCTCTCTGAAAAAAATGATGTCAACATGAAAGGCAGTTATCTTCATTCAATAAACATGGATCGGGCCACAGTTTGTGCCTCCTCTCCCAAACTAATCTACGCTATCCAAAACTTTATCTGGTGACACGAGGGGTTGAATCTACTTAAGTAGCCTGTTCAGCCCTACCACCATTCTTACGGTGTCTCCTGGTTAAAAAAATGTTTTAAGTTTTATTATTAAGTTGTTTGTGATCCAATAGGCAGGTAGTATTTTGTGGGGTAGTTAATTGTTCAAAATACGCTGAATTGCTGATGAACCAATAGTGAAAGTTTGATGCGATTAAAAAAAAAAGAATTTTTGAAACTCTTTTGGATATCGGAGTTCAAATTCTCAATTACATCACAGGCCACTAACGTGTAAGGTATGTAGAAAATTATATCGTATAAAAAATGGTTCATTCAAGATATAAAAATAAGTCCCTCATTAAATACAAATGTCTTAATGTCACTCCTTTTAGTTTTGGATTTAATGTAATACTGGGTTTGATCTCACTGTGATTTCATCAAGAAATGGATTATTACTGTTTAGTGGAAAGATGGTCAGTCAGTGATTACAGAATATGATCACCCTGTTTATTTTTCAATCAATCAAATTCTTTATTTCCAAATCATTTATAATACACAGATAAATTATTTAAATAAGAGGTTATTAATCAATCCAATTCAATCAATCAAAGTTATTTCCAAATCATAGAGATAATTAATCAAAAAAAGGACAATAAAAATGAGCACCCGCTGTTTAAGAAAAGTGATGTAAAGGATAATGGCAGAAATAGATTATATTTATATATATTTAAATTATCTTTATTTTATTACTTATTTATTTTTATACTATTATTAAAGGTTGGGTGATGACAGGGTCCGATTTTGCATACATGGTTGATTCTTCGATCACTCGGAAACATCACCCAAAATATTTGATTACAAATGAGTACATCAGTCCAGCAAAGTGAAAACAAAAGCTACTGTTGATTAACTCTTTATTGTGATTAACCGATATTTGTATCGGACATTGGATCGGGGGGCCGTTTTGCAAAATCGGCAGAAAATCAGATCAGATCGGCGAAAACATATCAGAACCTGCCGATTCTCAGCCGACTACTGAATGAAAAGGAAAGGGATGAAGTAAAATGGGTATTTTGCCAGTTTTAAGTGAAAACACAAAAAGAGGATGCGCAAAAAGTTAACCATTATCTCAAAAATTACTCATTGGAACTTGTAGCAAATGTGAAACCACCATTTTTTTTCATTATATCGTAGTTTCAATTTCGAGTTTCAATAAAATGAACCAGTGCGATCTTTAGTATATGGGGCAAATCTCGGACGGATCGGTGGATCGGACCAATACTACGAAAAAAATATCAGCCATAGGATCGCAGAGGAAACCATGGATCGGTTATCCTATTAATTACAATTAAAAACAGGCTGGAATTTGTTTTGCTCCTAAGTAAATTATAAATTTTTGTACCAATGAACTTATTCTAGCTTTAATAATAAATAATGGAGTCCACAATTACATCAGAACATTGCGCTCACAAAGTTAAAAAGCAAACTAAAAACTTGTGACCCTGCCACCCCTTTATTATTTCACATGGAGATATGTTTGATCGAAAGTGTACAGTAGGACAAAAATCAGGCATTTTCCACATTTTTAGGAATGCCTGTAATGTGAAAATCTCTTGTTGCCACCTTTAAGATCGTACATTAAGTAGTTAGTATGTGCGTAGACGGGGGTGCAGCGGGAGATGCATTACCCAGGGGTTTAAAAAAAAAAAAGGAGAGGGCATTGCAATTGCCCATAAAAATGCATATCTTTTCAGCGGGCTTTGGCCCACTTAAGCAACACCTGGCCCCTGCCGTTGTTTGGATTGTTCCAAGGATCCGACCCCGTGGTGCGGAATCCTGGGTACACGAATGCCAAAAGGATCCATTATGAGCTAATAAAATCTCCATTCATAGGCCCACAGTAGGGGGCACAGGTCATAGCTTTCATTCACCATTATTGAGATAAAAAATAACCCCCGTTTTTGTAGTATGATTTATGATACCCAGAACATGCATGGTCACCTGCTGTTAACAACTGAGCCTTGGTAGGTGAGACTGCCTTAATCTAATATAGCGATTCAGTTCCAACGATTAATCTGCATTGGATTTGTAATTTCACTGTACATGTATACCTCTGCAGTCTAGTATTTTGTATAGCTAAATGTAGGAGGCCACCAAGGAAGAAAATCAAACAATGAAATGAATGCTAATAATCAACTCCATCTCCCCCTTACTTTCCTCCTTTTCTTATACATTCCTCCTTTCCATTCATTCGCCCCTTGCATTAATTTGGATGAGAACACTGTGAAAAATTGCACGAAAAATACTTGTCATTTGCCCTCACTGTTCACCATTTGTGCTTGTGATTGGCATGCTTTTTAGGATTTTGAGAAGCATGTGGTCAACAAAATGGCATACATTTGTATAAAATCAATTCGCTGTGTTGATGGAGTCTGCTTTGGATGAACAAAGTATTGTTGATTCACCTCATGTGAATAGCTAAAATTACGTAACAAAATAACTTATTATCTTCTAGTATGTGATTTTTTGGACAACTAACCAAAGTGGAGTTCATCTTTTTAGTATGTTTGAATATTTTTTATGGTAGACTCTTTTTCAAAGGAGTACGGCATTTACAGAAAATTATTTCCAATTCTTGGGAATGATGCATGAGCTTATTTTGAATTAAAGGGAAGAGCAATTATGCTGATCCAAAAACATCAAAACAATAATAAAAATTCGTATTTGGTTATTTTGTACTGGCATAATATGTTAATTAACCTGCAAGTGGTGGGCTAGAAAGATGTGGTATTAAAGATAAAGCTGTACTTTTTAGGATTTGTAATTCTAAATGGGGTATCGAAATTCCGACTTGAGTCAAAACAAGCCTTTCGTGGGATATCCGCTTTATAAACATAATATTTGTGCACCATGACCTGTACAGTTTGACCTCAAACACAAATATAATTGATCCTTTATATTTTCTGAAGTAAGCAATGGTTAAATCTGTTGTTGATGTTATTGGAAAAATGTAAGGAAAAGTTTAGTTAAGTCGAAAGAATTTGGGTGTTATGTTTGTGTGT
Organism: Ophioderma brevispina; assembly: GCA_023653785.1. Lineage (NCBI taxonomy): Eukaryota > Metazoa > Echinodermata > Ophiuroidea > Amphilepidida > Ophiodermatidae > Ophioderma > Ophioderma brevispina. The sequence goes on from JAMKCH010017937.1 coordinate 21,000, forward strand.
ACAAGAAAGAAATCTGGAAATTTGGAGGAATGGGCATAAACTAAAATAAAAACATTAAGTGTAAGATATATTATACATGAAACGTTTTGCCCATAATAGCCATTTTGAAGTGGCATCATTGCACTCTACTTGGGGACAGAACTATAGACAGGGTTTTGCATGTTTTGCTCTTTAACCACTGAAACTAGTATGTATCTTGATTGGCCAGCAGTACATGCATACCTGCCAGTGGCATACTCACAAACCAATGGCAATACATGCCACCTTGTTGGGTATGGTTTTTGCCAGGTTCAAAACACTATTATTATTTATGTCCACAAGTATATGGATCATGGCCTTACTATATGTTTTTTTATCTAGTGAATGTTGATTTCATTAAACCTTTGCAATACTCTTTCTTTTGCCTATAATATACCCTGCAGTGTGCATTATTCTTTCCATAGTAACTCAGGATGTAGCCCGGGGGGCAACTTGTATTCAAAAGTAGATATGATGCGTGAACATGGACTTAAATAATGCACCCTAAACAAGTATTTCCACCGACTAAAAAACATGCCCTAAACAAGTATTTTTGTTTTTTTTTGCGACCTAACCAAGTATAAACAAGTAAGCAGTGCATTGTGTCGTTTATTATCTTGCTTTGCTTTACAATATTTTTGATGATTTGATCTACTTAAAGGCACTATCAGTGATTTGCTAAATCACAAAATGGAAAAAATCATCAAAAATAAGATTTTTGCATTTTTGTAACAAGTATAGGTATCCTAACATACCCTGCAAGTGATAGGACCAAATACAACCTAATAACGACAAAATCAAATATTTTAATCTTTACTGTCCTTACGGACACTTAATACAACACGTAATTGAATGGAGATTCATATCTTTGAACACTGCTGTTTTCTTCTGTTTCTGTCAATTTCTCAGTTGGAAAATATACCTTATGAGAGTTCTACAGCCTTATCCTTCACTTTTAAGCTATGCCTGCAAATTTCAAATATTATTCTTTCAGGTGGATCACTAATTGGAGTATTGCATACCCTCAACATGTACATCACAATTTCAGGTTTAAGAAAAAACACCGTTTTTTTCCATATTTTGCTGTTTTTGACACCCTAATCATTGTACGGACGTACATCGCCTGTTGGAAAAAAGGGACCCCTCTTCACGCATTTTCTTGTTCATGCATCATATCCACCTTTGAATACAAGTGGCCCCCGGGGTATATAGTAGGTAAATAGATGTCTAACATAACACTGAAAGAACTGTGATATTAATGTTTGCTTGTAATAAATACAGAGTGACAAGCCAAATAGATTATACCTTCAACTGTAGTGATTTCTCTCTGATTTGATCTTGTTTTTGTATAAAGGTATTGTGTTTTTCAATATTTCTTCCATTTATGATTTCCATGGAAGTAGTAAGTACATAGAGTGTCAAATTGACAAGCCACTATATGAAGAGTTATGTCTTGAGAGGTTCACTCTTCTATTTAGAGAATAAAGATGTTGTTTTTAGCCTCTGCTGTGTAATCTAGCCTTTCGTATCACACTGGCGACAGCATTATTTTAAGTAGAACAATTTCGCCTTGTTGTTTTACACTAAAAAGTGCTGTAGCCTGTGTGGTATGAAATAGGGGTGTTCATTTTTGCAACTGCAGATATTTTATGTTAGCCCACATTAACAATACATAATGTGAACTGCTGGGAAGGTGAAAGCTGCAAAATTTGCTGAGAAGAAATATCAATTTATTTGTTTCAGAATTTTGCTATGAACACCACAGAAAAGACGTTTTCTTCCAGCTCGGTGCTGAATGAGCCTACCGGATTGCCTGAAAATGAAGAAGAAGAAATAACTGTGAATGAATCACAATACCAGAGAATATCAAAAACAATATTGGGCTTCTTTATTGTAGTTGGTATTGCAGTGTCGTGGGTTGGTTCAACACAATTTGCAACCAGTACCTACTCTAAAGACTTTTTTGCACCTTCTTTTACTGTGTGGTTTTCAACCCTTTGGATATTGATTTGCTATCCAGTGTACATTGTCGGTGCGTTGATTGTTAATAAAGAATCCAGAAGCATGCTTGGTGTCATCAATTTACATAGGTAAGGAACAGTTTTAAGATGCATTTTGATTTTTTTCACAGTAATATTTTTTATGGCAAAAAGCATATCACTATAATCAGGGCATTTTAACACTTGCAACAATCCAATTGGGTAGTTCTGATCAGTTGACGCTGAGATAGCGATTAACCACTTTTTTGAAACAGCCCCATTTCTCTAGATGCGGGATGCATTCTGGAAAAATATTCCAGATAAGGGCAGATGATGGAACAAAGGATCTCTGTTGGCTAACTAGTTTGGAATGAGGAATTTCAACAGCCGAGTCATGGTATCTGATAGAGCGTCCATGTCGGGGACCCAACTGTAGATGCTCTAAAGCTGTTGGCTCAGAGTTCTATATAGGCCTTTCCATAGTAGGTATGGTTGAACAGTGTAAGAGCTCCACCTGCTCTGGGGTTAGCAGGAAATGCTGAATTTGATGTTCAAGGTTTTTCAGGAAAGCTATGGCACATCCTTGAACTGCATCCACTTGGAAGTGTAGGTGGAAGTTGCTCCTATCCAAGCACATAGTAGCATATTCCATCTTGGATTTAACTGTAGTCTTATCGATCAACACCCTTTGAGTGGGAATATAGGGAACAGCTCTTCGAAGGAAGCCAATGCATCGGACTGCAGACTTAGCCAGGAGAGATATTCGTTGTTCAGAGTGAGGCCAAGTAGAGCTCGTTCTATGCTTCTGTGAGTTGTTGGACGACAGATGGAGGATAGGATGGTAATGTGTGCATCCACGGGCGGATTTAGAGGGGGTACACCCAGCAAGCTATAATATTAAACAAAACCGTAGAAGTGTGAAAGTAAAAAAACTAGACGAACTAATTATAGTGAAAAAAGTCCGTTTGTGATGTGTTTGTTATACCTTAATTACAAAATGGCCTCATCATGTGGTCCAAGTAAAGTGGATTTAGGGTAATCCTTAAAGTGATTTCAGCACAAAAAATATGCAAATTAAATCTTCACCTTGATGCTAACCGAAAACGATATTAACCTTGCCCGAAGAGGACGAGGTAAGAAGAAGCCCGTTTTGGTTGTACATTCGAAATATGCAGAATGCCGAGATGGCTTCAATCAGGGGCGTAGAGTAACTAGCATCTAGTCAAGTGTGGGGCAATAGACCGTCAGCCAAGAAGTTTTGGTAGACGAACGAGATAACAATAGCTGAATACGGGGAAAATTCAGAGAGAAAAAATATAAACTTTTGAAATATGAATATGCCGGAGACCCGTTGTTGAGTGTAGCCCCGGGAGAGGGGTAAAGTTTCTAGGGGGTCAAATTTTGAACTGCTATAAATCTAATGAAATATAGCTCAAATTATTCTTATGTTACCAGGCGTAAAAAAGTCAAGGAGGGTCAATGTGTGTGGTGCTTCCTTCAAGATAATTGGGAAAATAAAAAAAAAAACAAAACAGGCAAAAGGTCATTTGTTTATTCAAGAAGGTCAACACATTGTAATACCAGATTTCTTGTAAAAATATTAAAAACCATAATTTAATGATAGTGATTCAAATATGCTTTTGATTTTGCATAGGGTTGGTTCCCTTCATAGGGAAGGTATAAATGTCCCATGTCCCCATAGAGTCCTACGGGATGTTTGTAACCTTAAATTATAACAACAAGGAGATACCTTAAAAGTGCAAAAGCACTTCATATTTGGAGTCAGTATCATTTACATAAGAAAAAATATTTTTACAAACAAATTGGGTATTTCAAACGGGTTACCTTCTTGAATAAACAAATGACTTTAGCCTATTTTAACGAATATCTTATAAAGAATACATAAGGAATAAGTTGAGCTATATTATATTAGATTTAGAGCAGTTAAAAACATTTGACCCCCATAGTAACTTAACCCCTCTCCTGGGGCTATACCGCAACAACGGGTCCCCGCCAGGACTTTCATATTTGCAAAAGTTATTTACTTTTTCTCTGAATTTTTCCCGTGTTCAGATATTGGATCGCGTTCGTTAAACCAAAAACCTTCTTGGGCTGAGGGTTACAAAGGCTTATATTTCTTCCTTGCAGATACCGGGATAAATATTAATTTTCCCCGAATCAGTGGCCGTGTCCACGGATTTTGGCCAGTTTCGGCTGCAAATCACCGACACGAATAACATCGTAAACTCATGCCGCCTGTACCATGTTGGGAAAATATAAAAAAAAAGAAACCGGAAAAAACAATAATGTTAGGATTTGGGAAACGAGCTTCGATTGACGGCGACTTATTTCCTGGAGTCGCAAAATGAGATGGTTTCAGTCTCTGCCATGCTGTAAATCATAACATCAAAAACACCGGCTTTCCATGGCTCTTCCCTTCTCTTTCTTCCCCTTTTCCTTGCCCCTTTTTTATCCTTTGAGGCCCGTACGAAGGGGGGGGGGGGTGCGAGGGGTGCGGTCGCACACCCCTCCAATTCCACAAAGGGGCAAAAAGTCTACCTTTTGTGGAATTTTTAATAAAAAAGGTCCAAAATTGAGGAAAATAATTTGAAACGAAGTTCCACTTTTTGGTGATAAAAATTTTCAAAAAGTCAAAAAAAGGACCATTTTAGGGGGTCTGTCCACTTTTACCAAAAAGGTCACTGATCTTAGAGAAAAAAGGTCCCTTTCAAAGTTCTCACCCCCCGTAAAACATCCTGCGTACGGGCCCTGCTCCCTTGCCTTCAAAAATGTATCCCCATTTTTCCAAGGGTGCCTGAGTAGCCCACTTCGCCCACCCCGACTAACGCCACTGCTTTCCGTGCTTTACTTCAGAAAAAGACAAAATGCAACCGTTAGTTCTCGATGAACGCGTCCACCCGTTTACTTACTATGGTCTGTTCAATTAACTTAGATGTCGTATTATTGATTATTTCAACAAATACGCGTTTTCAAAAGATATAAGAAAGAAAGTTGGTATTCTTCTGAGACCCAACAAGATATGGGTTCCAACGTGAAAATTATTTCTTTTTGGTGTTTATTCAATTTACGCTGACTTTTATTGGCAAATGACAATAAACTGGGTCCAGTGGCAATTATGACTTTTGACTCTGAAACGAACTTGGCGGTGCTTCGAAGCATGTTACGGACAATTATTAATTCGGGCCCTTGCTTGATTTCAGGTGTTTGCGATACAAACAATCGGGCAAAATATAAGTTGTTGGATGTGGGTGCTATTGGGTGGTGAAATTTTGTCATACCCCATGGCCACCACCCACAACAATGAAATGACACGTCAGTGGTCTTGATTTAAATAATCCGCCTCAAGGAATACCATCTTTACCTAAAGCGCGCATAAGCCAACTCAAAGCGGAGTGAGTATCGAGCACATGTTCCAGGTGCACTTATTATTACACATGGCCAACTCACTTATACATCAATTTGTATCACTACCGATTAGTGTATCATATGCAAAGCGGCACCCACAGTATGGGAAAGAAGCGGAGGCACCATTGCTTTCTATTGTTGTACTCTATGGTTTCTTTGTGGCAATCGGCAAAACATGCGAGGACGATGAATTTCTAAAGGCTGACGTACGTTTTGCCTCTATCTATATAGAACCTCTTGGTATACTTCGTAATAATACCCGGGTGGACGCAAGCTATTGATCTGGCAGTGAAAGATGGAGTAGCCGGGATAGCACATATACAATAGCAATGGTCTGTGAGCGATGACAAACATGCTTTTAAGTTTGGTAAATGCTTGCAAATGTTCGATTCATGTTCCAGAAATTGCCATTAAAACTGCCAACCTCCCCCCTGGAACTCTCATGTTTTTATGTTTTTAAGAAATGTAAAACATCCAAATTTTTCAAACTCGTGGAAGTTGTGATTTTCAGTAAGGTCATTTTCATTACGTCAATTTTTTTTTTCAGGCCATTATCCCCCTTTAAGGAATTCCTGGTATGCGCACCTGGCGCTCACAATTTGACTATGTGTGTTTTTTTTTAATTTTTTGGCACCGAGAATATATTTCAGGAAATATCCAGTTTTAAAAATTCCCTCAGGTCCTGGTTTAGAGAGGCAGCAACACTTCTGTCTTCTTTAGACCTAAAGTTTATATCACTCACGGCTTCTCAATTTCTTTTATATGAGATTTTGAAACAGGTTTCTTTTTATTAAACTAAAATCTCTCCAAAATGGTACAGGTTGTAGATGATCAACCCTTATGGAAGAAAGCGATAGAAGGAAGCACAACATCGACTCTTCCACCACCGATTTATCTGTTTATTTCACCCGCCACAAAAGGAAAGGATTCAACAACGACCCTTTGATCGTAATTCCCTCTGCTGACATTCGATGATTGGCGAGAAATCATTACTGGAGAATTTTTTGAAAACTATATCGAACACGTAAAAGTGTAAGAGTATTGAATATGACCCTTTCACAATTAGGGCGCCACTTTGTCAACTGAGGGGTCACTTTTTCAAAGTGAGTTAAAAGTTGTATAATACTCATTTTCCTCTTGCCAAGGCTACAGGTTTTCATAAAACTGCTCTGGCAAGCTTAAATTGTTCCTACAGCCACGTAGAACATTTCAAAACACTTTTATTGTGAAATCAGTAGTATATTGGCTGGTTTTAGGGGCCGGAGTGACATTTCTTTCTGTGAACGGACAATTGCAGAATTATGAGTAGTGTTTAATCTGAAGAATATGTTATTCAGTCCAAACTAAATTTTTTGCCAGTACCTATCACATTTTAATTTAAATGTTTTTCTGGCCGCTGTGCTTCAAATTATGTTTCATAAGCCATGGGCAGTACTGAGCAAGGCTAAAAGACAATGTTTTGAAAAAATTTAAAAAATGGAAATGGTTCTGAACAATACATCAAACAACCTTAATGACTTTATAAAAAGATAACTCATATAATGTGAAAAAGGCCAATCAAAAACAAGGTAGTTGATGAGTAGAGATATGTTTATCCAAAAAAATTTCCTTTTTGATGGATGTGACAAATGGTGTGAACATTTTTAGTGGTCTGGCATTAATTTAAAGAGCATATAGGACACGTAAACTCAATTGTGTTTTTTAGTGATACAAAATAGGCCTAACAAACTAACTGAAATTGGTCAAAATGATTATTTATCTTGAGCAATGAAAGAAAGTTGTTTTGGAGCTTTTGGATGGACGGATATGACTAATGTCACAAAAGTGAACGGACAGATTGAAATGATTGCCCAGCCCTTAAAGATCGTATGATCCTAATGTGTAGGGTACCAGTATAAAACACTCCCAACTGTATTTCAAAAATAAATCTCAAGTGGATATTTCGGTCGTGTTAAACCCCAAGGGACATTTAAAATCTGGTGGATGTGACAAAATAGGTGAACGGGACAATGATGCTCCCACCATTTTTGCGTGTGTGAACAAGTATTAGAGTGAGCAACACCAATAATGTTTATTCCAAAAATCTTAGGACATAAATTAATCGATTGACAATATTCTTTGCTTACAGGAAATAAGTGAGTTTGCTTTAAGAACCCACTTGAAATGCGGGTAAAAGTGAACGGACAATGTCACATCAACACACTGAATTTGCATGCATTCTTTCTTTCATACATTATACAAGAAAAAGCTATGCGCCTTAATTTATCTTAATACGATGTGGGTCTTATTCTCTAACAAAAATAAAATAGAGGAATAGGGAAAATGTGCCTTGTTGAAAAATGGCAGGAGGAATGGTTAAAACCCCAAGAATGATACTCTGATCCCATAATTTTGAACATTGCCTAAGAAGAAAAAAGACAAAATTCAAAAGTGGCCCCTAGTCATGAATGGGCCATATATCACAACATGTTCCGGCTGTCTCCGGTATGTATTTGTCGCTGCTTTCGTTAAAGCCCGCAGGTTTGTAATCGTTAGGCGTTCCGTATTAGTGCCCAAGGACTGCCCAGTGTAGTGTGAGAAATAAAGGATGAAAGTTCGACTAAATTTCGACATTTTCATTGGAGAGGGGCCGAGCTGTTGGAAGGTCTCATTATTATGACAAACTAAAGATAAAAACAAAATATATCAACGGCGACACACTTTGACAACTATTTTGGATTATTTGTACCACTGACTTCCTCCTGTGTAAATTTTACGAAATTTCATGCGGGCAAATATAATTTTTATCTTAAAAACCTGTTTAACACGTCTTCTTAGGGAGACTGGGCATATAGCATACAAATCATGACCTTGTAGGCCTATATGGCAGAATTCCCCCAATGGATTTTTTGATTCCGCAATGATGGTAATAACTATTGCATGTCCCGAGCCCATAACAGTTGTCAAAATTGTGTCCCACTGTTCAAATGCTCTTTAAAAAAAAAGAGACCAAATTTGCACTGGCGGCCCAAAAACAGCCTCCGCGAAAGACAGGGAAACCAAATAATTTTTGGGCATCACTAAAACCCATTTTGCAAAGCTGAAACACGGTAAACTTTTAATACTATCCATTTAATACTTTCCTGATCTTTATTGGGGCCAGTAAGGAGCAAAGGATTTTGGGTGGGGGGTAGTACCCCCCCCCCTTCAAAACCATCACCCACTAGTTACTCTACCTTGTCTTGCATGAATTTATCCAAATGGGTAATAATGGAGAATATCTGCAAATCCATAAGAGGACGCAAAACCAAGAATACTCTTTTGGTTACACTAGCGTGAAACTTGCTCGGAATTGTCACATCGTCTACTTTCACTTCCGAAACTGTACTTTTGAAACGCGGAATCAATTTTGAAACCGTAATTTTTTCTAGTACTACAGAACGAAAAAATGTGAATAAGCACAGGGGTTTCCATGAAACATCGTTCAATTGGGTGTACTTTTTTTGACTCACCCTGTATACCGAATGTTTAATCGTAATATGGGCAAAGCAATCCCTGTTGTTCGTAGGTTAACGGGCCAATTTTGCAATGTCTGCTTTCAGTTAAAGTTTGTGTGTTTAAAAAAATATGCGAATGAATGATAAAATTCGCATTATAAAACTGCTTTACGATGAACTGTCTAAGTAATAAAGGTTTTAGCCTTACATTCGAAGGTAACATGACGGTATTAGGTCAAACCTATTTGATATTCGTGGACGCGTGGATGCCACGACCAAGTCGTACTTTGTAAAGCGAAGGAATTTATTCTACATGTATGAACTAGAGTGATAGGCTAGACCCAATAATTTTCTACCAACATTGATTCACAAACGTTTGAATGATGATTTAGGAAAAAATACAGGGGCAATATAAAGTTACTGTATTCTGCATAAGTAACCAATTTGCCCCGAAACCGCGTTTTACAGGTTTATGTATTTTTTTCTGAGAATTAAAAAAAAAAAAAAAGCTTTATATTTATTGAAATAACCCAGCTTATCTTAAGCAACATACAGTTGTCAGATCTGGAAGCAATAATACTCTTCATAATTGTACATTGATTCGTAAGTAAACCAGAATGAATAAGGCTATGAATACCCTTTGACACAACAAATTATCAAACTTCAAAGAGTCGTTAAACTATCACACAGTAAATTTTACCAATCTTAAGTACCTCTACACCCCTTATCTTCTGGCTCGTTTTTGTTTTTAAATAAAATAACTTTGTCTTTATACACAGTTAGAATAAATATGTATAGTTTGTATAGGGTTTTGAAAGTACGAAAGTTCAGCTCTTTAGTTCTCTACTTGGCAAAGCCAGTTAGAATAACATAACCTTGATGAACCTTTCTTCAATCACAAACTAGCAGACACCTGCCATCCAGACTGGACATTTCATATAGAGGAGCTGCATATCTTCTGAAGAAACTGAAAACAACACCAAGACAACTGTCCGACAACATTCCTCCAGTAATCTGGAAGAATCCACTAGTTCCATGATCAACTGTTAGAATTTTGTAAAGAAACACCTACATGGGAAACAAAACCAGTTACCTCTAAACATCATTCATCATTCCTCTACCAAAGAAAGGCGACCTCCAAAAACCCCAAAAACTTACGAGGAATCATACTGTCACACAGGCCTATAAGATCTACAACTCCATCTGCTCAACAGAATCACTCACTCACATATATAGATCTCATTCTCAGACGGAACCAGAATGGTTTTCGGAAGCAAGATCACACTACCCCAGATACTGCCCTAAAGGATCAATAGAGAGTTGAGAATTTTCCAAGAGAAAAAGCCTCAAGTGTTTTTGTAATTTTTCACAAGGCTTTTGACAGTGTAAAAAGGGAGGTAATGCTGCATATTCTCGCCACTACGGTGTCCCACATGAGCCATCATGTATGATCCCCCTCAGCTTTGTGCAGACCATGGATGGGGCCCAAAGGAGTTCCTAAGGACTACCTGGAATCCTCCAAGGAGATACTCTTGCCCCTATCTCTGTTTTGTAGTCGTGGTTGATTACCTCCTCAGACAGAGTCTTGACGTCACGAGCGACAAAGGACTCACCTTCAACCAAACCCAAGCGTCTAACGTCACTCTGATAAGTCAGTAAATCTCCACAGACCTTGACTACGCAGATGATCTAGCTTCTAACAGCTGATCTATATGTGGTGCACAAGATCTCTAACGAGCACTCGAGAATTCCTTCAGACAATGCAGACAAAGTCGACCTACATCGAAATGCCAAGAAGACGGAATAATAAATGGCCGTCAACGAGTAAGTTGATCATCAACCTAAGGCTGCACTACAGATGTAGCCAACTCAAGAGGTCAAGGAACTTCAGTATCTAGGATCCTATGTGTTGCCGACCAATGCACCGCAAGAAACCCTTCCCTGTCACGAAATGACAAACTTGGAATCCCTGCATAAGACACACCACTAATGGCAATCTGATATCTCCAATTCAACCAAGCTGGAATTCTTTAAAGCCTGTGCAGAGAGTACCTGCTATAATGGATCTGATACCTTGAAACCCCATGAAGAAGAGCTACAGGATAGACGTGATGGCACCTACACCAAGGTTCTTATGCGAGTTCACAAACATATCCTGGCGTGAGCCCAAGACCAAAGGCACAGATATAAATGGAGATTCCCTCCAATTTCATCTTCTTTTGCCCAACAGCGAGCAACGATTTGCCTGTCACTGTCATCGTGCGATTGACCACTTAGTCTCAGACGTCACATTTGAGTAAGTGACCGTGCCAAAAAAAGGGGTCGGCGCCCCTTTAACTACATGAGTGATTGCTGAGACCTCCCCATCCAGCAGGATCCATCAGACATCCCCCAAATTAAGCCCGTCACACTGGGGAGATACGACAGGTTACAACTAGATGCGACTAGTTACGATTGGCAAACGCAAGCAATCTTCGGCAATCTTAAAAAGGTGTGCCACTGATCGGCGACGATCGCGGGCTGTGGCAGATAGTCGCACATGTCCCCTCCGTCGCAGAGAGTTTGGTTCGGTCGGTCATGTTCAAAATCCTTTCTGCGATTGAACCAAGCTTTGACCGTCACATACAATCGCCTACAATCGCATTGGTCTGCGATGGTGGCACGTCAGTCCGTATGTCTTCGCCGACTATCGTTACGATGGTCATTGTTTTAGAGTGGTGCGATTATTAGCAGCGAATTTGGGTGGAAGACTATGTCCGACTATCCTGCGAGTGTCTGCGATTTATCGCACGTATATAGACCAATCGCGCGCTATCTGAGGACCGTTGTGCCACCAACGTGTTCACCAAGCAAGGACTGTTGTGCCACTGTTGATCCCACCAGACCATCGTTGCCATTTTATCGTAGATGATCGGAGATAATTTTATAGTGGACTGCTACACACGATTGACAGACCCAATCTTACGATGGCCAGGACGCTCGCACGATTTCTCATAGCGGCAATCCCGGCAATCGCCTCGCCAGTGTGACTGGGGCTTAATGACAAACAGGGACATTGGCGCTCAGGCGCTGCCGTTAGATTAGATAGAAGATACGTCAACAACAAAGCCACGAATAGTATGTTTTGTAAAAAAAAACTCCTGCCCAACAACCACATTGTATTTGAAGGTGGTAACCTTCTGTTACCTGAAAATACATACGAATGACATCTTTTTTGGTTGATATTCAAAATTTTTTTTAAAAAATGCAGCATGATTAGCAGTGGTAGATTTAAAGGGTATCACTATGTATAGGGTGTTTCCTTAAATTAGGGGGCCCAAATTGTGACATTTTGAGAAGAAAAAAGGACAACAAAAATTTAAGGGGATCTCAAATTTCTTGAATAAATATTTGATATACATCCTGTTAAATAACAATCAAATAGTCAAAAGTACTTTTAAAAAACTTAAAAATATTGCCAATAAAAACTACGTTCCGGTTTCCCGTGTAAATGGGACGCCAAACCAATTTTCTGATTTTTTTAAAGATTAATGCATTTCCTAGTGCAGTTGGTATAGTTTTATATGTACATTTGGGGTAATTTGCGGGGCACAAATAAGATTAATGTACAAATGGTCATGCCTGGCATATAAACAATGTTTGTCAGGCACAGTGTAGCGGGACACCAGGAACCATTTGGGTCCCGTTTACAGGGGAACCAAGATCACACGGATATTAAATTTAAAGGGTTTAGATACAATGTCTTTAAAAACTTGCATGATATAGCATGAATTACGTATGCCAGCAAATTGCAATGAACTTTAGCATGTCAACTTACATGCAGTTTCTCAGAAACAAACCATTGTTCCATAGTTAAACGTGGAAAGAGGGACACAAAATTGTTGGGTTTGTTTACATGGGAAATCAATGACTGGCATTGATATAACAGACGGCCTAATTACCAAACAGTCAGATTTATTATGTTATGAACGCGTATGTGTTTGGCTTTTAATATGAAACAATATACCATATATTTTAGGTTTTGATGCACAGTAAAACCAAGAAACACAATGGTAAGGCTGTTTTTCTTTCATGTCACAGGCTTGGTGTCCCATTAAAGGAAATGAACCTTTAATGTACTCATAACATTAAAAGTTAAGAGTTCAAGTTTAATATTATATAATCTGAAATTAGATGCCAAACGTTGTAATTTAAAATGGAATTTCTAAGTTTGAACATATCTTCATTGTTAAATTTATGATAAACAAAATGGCACATCGTAAATGGGACACAAAAGTCTACTGGCACCCTAATTTACGGAAAACACCCATTACCTATTATTCCATAAATTATGGTTATACTCTCTTGTGGAAATGACACAACTTTAAAATTGGTTAGTAGCATGCATATTGTTAACAAAAAACGCCTTTTTGTATTTGTAATTTCTTGCCGCTCAACTCAAGCAGAAACCAATTTCTGAAGGCAATGCATTTACAGTAGTGAAATGATCAAAGATTCTTTAGAGATTATTGGCTTAATGCCTTTCAGTGTGAATCTATCAATGACTCCTTCGTAGTCATGGTAGTAGGGCTGATCTAGGGCATGTAGGTAGTGTTTGGTTCTGTTTCTTCCAAAAGCACCAATTGGTCCCCGGGGAGGGGGGGGGGGGTGGTGGGGCAGTTGTCATCATTTTTTGGTGAATGTGGTCCCGGATTCAAAATTGGAGGCTCCGGAGATGATTTGAGGCCCCAAAAATGGGGTCTCCGGAACTACACTCTTGTTTCAAAATTGTTGAACACTTTGTACTGATTTGGTTCCCGCCCCCCAATTCAATGTTGTATGAGCACGACACACTTGAGCAATCTCGCACCATATTTATTTTCAACACTGATTGGGCGGGGATGGGGAGGGGGTTGACGAAAGTTAGAGTACAATGCGGTTTCAAGCCATATCTGTAATAGCTGCCCCATGTTAAAGGTGTTCCAAGGATTATGAACAAGGTGTAGGTTTTCAAAAAAATATTAGAAATAAGCTGCGATTTTTCTAAATTTCCAGCTACTTTTGATGTTTTTGAAGAAAATTTTTTCTTAGCATATGGCTTTTTGGACATGAAAAGTAGGGAATCTGGAAAACTGAATGGTCCTAAATAGGGGTGTCTGGAACTGAAAAAGAGCCTGAAAATGCGGGTCTTATAGGCGGCACATACCCATACTTCATCCAATGTTCAATCCCAATTTTATGTCCTATTTTCCAGGCCTATAATGAAAAATCTAAAAGTGAAGACTTAATTCGAAATTTAATGAGTAACAACATAATTATACACTACTATGAATTTTGCAATATACCATTAAGTATACTAAAATATACAGGGAAAAATTCTGTAAATTTTACAGGAAATCCTGGCAGCAATTCTGCCAACAAAACCCCGGAAAAAATATAGCTTTTACAGGTTCATCAAATTTACTGTATATGTTACAGTTTGATGTAATACATTTACAACAAACTGTAAATTTTACAGTTATGCACTGTAAAAAAATGTGGACTAGGCCTACTAAAGTTGGGGTGTTCCTCAGTGCTTTTTTATTCTCCCACACATTCACAATCTCTGTAATAACTCACCAAATACTATGTTTAAGCGTTTTCTGATTAAATTAATTTTTACAATAGACGGTAAATTTTACGGTAATTTGTTGGCAGAATTTTTTTTAATAATTAATTTTACTGTAAAATGATAACAGTATTGTAAGGTATTCATTGGCTGCTTCCGATTACAAGTTAGTTTGAGTCTCAATGAGGTGTAATAAAAACAAAAAAATTATACATGGTTTATATCGGGAAAATAGAAAAACTGGAACTGGCTCTGGCCGACGTCCCAAACCTTGAAATATTGAGAGGGGGGAATAGGCCTGTAGCCAGTACCTCAGGAAAATAATGTGCCCTATTTTCCCATCAACAATGTATCGTATGTATTACTAGGCCGGATGGAAGTGGTTTGGATCGGAGCGTCATAGGATTGACATGAATCCGTAAAAAAAAAAACGCCAAATTTCAAAAAATGTAGTGATGGCTGTATGTTGTGTTGGGCTAATACTACCAACAGGGTGACCTTTCCATACAGAAAGGAAATAAAATGTCACCAATTTTTATTTAAGACTCTAGATTACTTTTCATTTCATTAGAACTTCAGTCCATGGAATGTCATGTCAACGTGATAACCAGCTGGATGATGTTTATTAAGCGGGCTTCAAGGGTCAAACTTGGAGCTCAGTCGGTCGGGGATCATCCTCGGTAAGGTCGGAATTAAGAGCATACGGTTGGGGATCATCCTCGGTAGGTCGGAATTGTGTGTAGCTCGGGACATACGTTCGGGCCGGGCCGTGTACGCTCGGACACAACCCGGGCCGGGCCGTGTACGCTCGGACACGACCCGGGCCGGGTCGTGTACGCTCGGACACGACCCGGGCAGGGCCGTGTACGCTCGGACATTCATCCCTCCATCCTATCTATCCTTAACCTCTATCGAATACTATATTCCCAACCCTCCCCATCCTTGCCAAGCCCCCTCCACCAGTTATACCTAATCGCATTTTTTTCCCAAACCATCCTAGCAATCCTAGCCTCCATCTTACTATGTTCTTTCGCAACCCTCCCCATCCCCCATCCACAATTTCGAACCAACTGCCCCTTTCTTTCCCAACCATTCTTTGAAATGTATAGACTACTTTCTTCTATACTATCTTTCCAACCCTCCCAATCCTCCCTCAGCCCTCATCCATCATTTCTACCGTACTTCGCCTGCCTTTCCCAACCACCCTATCCACCCTATGGGCGCTGGGGGAGGGAAAGAGGGATGGGAAAGATAATATAGATAGGGAGGTTAGGAGAGATTGGACGGATTGGATGGTTGGGAAAGATATGTTCGTAGTGGGAATGGAGGATGGTGGCAGGGAGGATGGGCGGGTGGGAAAGATCGATAGATATGAGGTTATGGATAAATAAGAGCGATATGATGGTGGGAAGAAAAGGCGTTCGTGGGTAGGAATGTGGATGGGGGCTCGGGAGGGTGGACGATATCTATTTTGGTTAGGAGATTAAATGTGCCCGTTCCGATATGTCTATTGTGTTTTCTACCGTGGACATAAGAGCTAGCACTTGCACATACGCCCTACCGTGGGAAACAAACTTGCCGGTTTTGATGGATAGAAGCAAATCATGCGCATGCATAGCCTATTCAACACTGTGCTAATTTGATTGGTTAACCATAAATTCGGTAGTTTTTTTGTATATAGTCCACCAGCCGAGCAAAATTTCGGAATCCTGAAAGGGACAAAAAGACACTATTCTGGCATCATTAGTTATACCATGGCCTACACAAAAGGGCATGATAGCATTTGGAATGGTAGCTATAGCAAGGGAGGGGATAACCAAGGTTTCACAGGGGACAATTTTAAATTGTTCAGTCAGGTTGAAAAGTATACTACATTATTTGTCTGATCATAAGGATTCCAAAAGGTTATAGTTGAACTAAGCCTAAAAGTTGTGGAGTTACATCGCTAAAAACAGCAAAAAATAATAAAAACGGGTCATTTCAGTTGTACAGGGGCAATTTCAAAGTTACTACATGACTTTGATAAAATTGCATGGTGCATATATTGGTGGAGTCATATGATAACATAAGATAGTTTTGACTCTGTAAAAGCTTAGTTACAATGGAGGGGCAACAAAGGTTTCCGTCCCATTGTATTCAATGGGACTTGCCCCTGTACAACTGAAATTAAAGAGACCATGAGATTTCCAGAAAGAAGGCGCCCCCAATTTTTTCGAACCCGGGCTTTTTACATGTTAATGCTTCCCACTGTATGGATCACACCTGAGTGAATAAGCCGATACGCCCGTTTTAGGTAATAATATGATGATTTAGTACTTCCATTCAAAGCAAGGTGTGTCTATGGGGACAATTACGATAGCAGGCAAGTTCAAAAACAGGTTTGCGTTTCTTTGTACTTGTTGTACAATAAAACCTTCGGAACGTTCTTGGTAGGTGGTCTACAATCGATTGTGTGCAATTCAGGGAGAGAAATCGGTATCCTAAAAAAATCTCCTCCTGTCACTTTAACCTTTTGACCTGCATTTTGCGTTTTAACCTTATTCCAAAAACTTTGGGTGTAGATAGTACAAATTATCCCTTTTTGAATCCTTGATGGTTGGACAAAATGATGTGGCATACTTTCAACATGGACCCCTGTATAATCTTGATTGTCCCTTACCTTGTTATAGCTACCATTCCAGAGATGCTATCATGCATTTTTGTTAGAGGGTAGTGTACTGAAGGTGAACAATATAAGTATCGTTTTGTCCCTGTCAGGATACAAATTTGGCTACTTAAAATTTCCTTGATGGCTTAAAGGTGCGTGTTACGATCGTCTTTGGACCACCCGGATTTCCCGGAAGTAGTATCGAGTTTGATATTCAGAGGAAGGCCGTATTTTCTTCATTGTCGTCCTGAAATTTGAGCCCTCAAATCCATTTCTCTCAGATATAACAAAACCGCCGTTTTAGTGGTTTAACCATCACTATAGCACAGTATTGAATAGGGAATTTGGCAAACATGGCAATTTATTGCGTTTCTACATCAAAAACCGGAAGTTGTTGCCGCGCGTATTTGATGGGGTTGTTGTGCAAGTGCCAGGCTCGCATATCAAGTAGAGAAACAATATATAAATCGGAACAAGTCACTTTAGGAGATTATATCTTGGCAATGAAATGAAGGGAGGGCTCAAAATTTCACGACGACAATGAGAAAAATACGCTTTATTTTCCTTTTGATATTACAAAAATCTCGATACTACTTCCGGGTAATCAGGGCGTTCCAAAGACGGATCGGAGTACGCACCTTTAAGGATATAGATAGAGAGATAGGTGGATAGGTGGTGGAAGAAAGGCGTAGTAGAGGTAGGAATGGTGGAGGGTTGCTCGGGAGGATGGCCAGGGTTGGGAAAGGGCGGCCTTGTGTTCGTGTTATTGTAAATCTATATATATTAATATTTAAAACAAATGCTGCTTCTCATTTTTAATTGCATATATATCCCTCTAACCATCAAAGGTTACTTGAATTATTCAGAGAATCAATCAGAGAATCAGTTAAGAATCACTCAGATAATCAATCAGAGAATCAATTCGAGCTTTACGTGGATGCTTGGACATTCCATGCTACGAGATACAACCGTATGCTCTTAATTCCGACTTTACCAGGATGATCCCTGACCTCCGACCGTATGCTCTTAATTCCGACTTTCCGAGGATGATCCCTGACCTCCGACCGTATGCTCTTAATTCCGACTACCGAGGACGATCCCGGACCGTACGACCTCCGACCGTATGCTCTTAATTCCGACTTTACCGAGATGAATGTCCGACGTACACGGCCGGCCGGGGGTCGTGTCCTAGCGTACACGCCCGGCACGGCCCGGCCCGGAATGGTAAATGTTTTCCGAGCATACAACTAATGCCGACTTACCGAGATGATCCCGACAATGATCTCCGAGTTACGACCCTGATCCCGCCTCGAAGATGTTGAAGCGCGTTTGTTTTGTTGATTTGTTTTTTATTTTATATATTTTATATTATATATATATATATATATAATTATATATATTCTTTATGACGTCTCGGGACGCCTAAGGTCAGAAATAATCTTTCAAACCACAAATAAGTGAGGCCTTGTGCACAAATGATCTAGATTTATATAATAAACATTTTTAACTGACTTTACTTGATTGGTTTCAAGAATTTGGTACGTCCAAAACAAAATTAACTAACAAATTTCCGCAATGTATACACAATTTATATAACGATACTTAATGTCTCAAGAATGTCCACTAATGTCCACCAGAGCGTTGCAGTTCAACGATGATATGTCCTCAGGGGTGGGGGAAGGGAACATGGGAAGACCCGCGAAGACTTCAAAATGACAGCGCACACGTTCATACAAACTCCTCAGGTATTATATTCCAAGGGAATCTTCCTCAGTCCTGAAGGTATTTGTCCATCAGTTCAGACGACAAGGTAAATTAAGTCCCTCGCCGATACTAAATCCACATATTATCAGTCCAAGATAAATCACCACGATTTCTATCTGTCCACATTTGGAATCTTTTATATTGTGATTCCCAACACTTTTGGCTTCAAAGACGAACAGTAGAATAATTATCGCAACTCGCTCACATTGAATTTTATCATCACACTGGCACTCGGTACTTGATGTCGCTCCTACTGCATCGTAAAATTAGCTATCTTCTAGCTACTTTGCTAGAGGGATGCTGGCAGATAGTCCCTCCAGCGATAGTATAACTACACACAGATAAATTCCCCTTTCTAACAATAATCATTACATCATTCTTAATATGCATAAACATAACCTTACACTAGCTGACCATCTGAATTCATCACCCTAATAACATCACTTCATATATATAACTCTATGGGGGAATTCCCCAGATCTTGCTGTGTTTGATCTCTTAAGCATAAACAGCTGACCTCAGTTACTAAGTTTTACATCTTGGGGAATTCCCACGTCCCCTATTGTGGGCTCAATCTAAACAGGTCACTTAGCATAAACAACTCGAGGGAATCCCCTTTTCTCTCTTTTATAGTAAATCAAAACACTTTTTCCCATGGAGAATTTTTTCTCAATAAAATTTTTTTTTTTAATAATTTAATCAAATTTTGTGGGTAATATAACCATCCTCCCCCTTAAAAGAAAATTTGAATGAACACTGAAAATTTTTTTCCAAAATCTGGCTTTATATACCTTTAAAACACATTTTGTGTTAATTTACATACAGTTTACAAGTGCCAAATGTTACACTTTTTATTATAATTTTCTTGCATTGCTGCCTTCGTCTATATTACATAAAGTGGAATACTCAAATTTCTGAACAAATTTAGGCAGCTCTGGACAAGGCCATCTGCCAAGAGATTATCTTTTCTTTGATATGTCCTTAGTCCAGATTGTTATTCTTGAAGAGTTAAACTCCACCTGACAAGTCTCTGAATTTCCTTTTTTTCATCAGCTTGTGGATGAAAGTCAACGGATTGTGATCCGTGTTACCCACATACACTGGGTGCACTGTTTTGTACCAGTAAGCTTCAAATTTTGCAATGATCAGTAGCAATGTAAAGATGCCGCCTTCTTTCTCATTGGTTCAGTAGTTTTCCTTGATGTTTGTCAAACTTCTTTGAGAAATAACATACGGGATGATCTACATCATTTTCAATCTGCTTTGCATGAGAACTCCACCCCCAGCCCTACATCACTGGCCACAACTGCATTGAATTGTTTCTGAAAGTCCTGGCGCCAAAATCAAAACTGGCGCAAAACGCTTTCATCAAAATAGACTTGTTTTCTCAAACTCTTTTTGGCCTTGCTCTGACCAGACAACTTTTGCGTTCTTTCTTTCAGTGTGGATAAACACAGTCGGCACGAATCTTCCTGATAAATTTTGGACGGTCTTTTTGTAATACCCGACCATACCTAAAATCTCATGGTTCTCTCCTCTTGCTCTGTGGTGTGGTGCCTTTCTCACTTGCATGTCACCTTTTGGGAAAGGGAAGGAGGGGGGGGGGGTACGACATAGTGACGGAGTAACAGGTCCTTTATTGGCCCTAATTTATTTGACCCTTGTCCACAACTGCCCTAAGTAGTGACTTTGCATGAGCAAATTCACTTTTCACACCATATTCACAGTTAAACTGCCTGAGATAATTCTCAAACATTGGATGGAGCTGTCTCATGTGTTCTTCCCATGTTTCTAGCTGTACACAAGGAGATCATCGACAAGGCTCAACAATTGTTCTATGTCTGCAACTACTCTATTCACTAATCTCAACGAAATGTTCGGCAGAAATTTTTTAGACCAACTGCCATTCTTTTGATATTGGTAAGGCCAATGGGCGTAACAAAGGCTAATTTTTTGGCACGGCAGTGAGGGGGGGAACTTGCCAATACCCCTTCACCAAATCAAATTGCTAACAAATTGGCATTTCCAACTCTATCTATGCAATCTCAATCCCTTTGGATCGGATATGAGTCGTTTTTGGAACGAGGTTGACTTTGTTCGAAAATCTGTGCACACGAAATGAACCATCATGTTTTGGGAACCAGAATACATGGGGAACTCCATTCACTATTGGCCTCCCTTTTTGCTCTACGATTCCATTGGCTAACATGTATTTCACCTCACTCCTGATATGTTGCAACTTAATTGGCTTCACCCTTAAGGATGTTGCTTTACTGGCTCGGAGTCCCCTACACTCTAATGTCATGGGTTTATGACATGTGTTTCACTGGTACTCAGGAAATAGTTTCCCACTCATGAATTATACTCTTTCAATGCACCTTGTTGACCTTTTCTGGGAGATGGCCTAATTTCTTGTCCTAAATTGGCCAAGTATGCGCATTTGCAATCTTGACACCAATACTCATTTTCCTGTGTTTACAGTGCTGTTTTTTTTCAAATTCCTAACTCTGTTATGTCACCATTTGTACACACATCAACTCAGATGACATTACACATCCAGGCTTTATGTCCTCATCTCCTTTCATTATACGCGCTTAGCAATATTTATGTTTCATAATTGTCGACTTTTACGTCGACCTGGTGTTTGATCACATGTCAATGTCCTCCCACTATTGTTCTCAATCACAATATGGTCCCTAATATTAGGCTTGCAAAGGATGCCCTTGTATTGGGAAAAAGTGCCAGAACTTGGTCACCCGGCCTGAATACTCCTGCTCCTGGACCTTTGTCCATACCATGTTTTCATTTTTGTGCCTGGCTCTGTTTTAGAGATTTTGTGTTTGGCATTTCTGTGGCTCTTTGAGCCTGATGTCTGAATTGAGAACACATAGTTAACAAAATTCACATCAGATTTTCACATAACCACCAGGGGAGGGCGGCCAGAAATTCCAATTTCCAGATCATACGGCCGCCATTGGTTTAACAAACACGTAAAAGAAAATCTTGACCCGAAAATTCCGAATTTTTTATATGTTATCAAGGCATATTTTTCTCATTCCAAAACCGTTGGAGTTGACAGAATCACTCCACTGAAAGAGTTATTTCTGATTTTTTTTGTATGAATACGACGAGACGAGGTCCTGTGGGTCAGTGGAACACCCATGACCGACTCCATAGCACCCAAATTGGTTTGTGGTTTTCACTCTGTATTGCTATAATTTCTTTGACATATTTGTTGAGTTGCTATAATGAATGGGCCTTGGCCGCCCCAGCCTGTAACCACTTTCTTTCAGTAGTTTTCAGTGGTCCCCTAACTGTGTGACCAAACAACCAACTCAAATGGACTGAAGCCTAATGACTTTGTACAGCCCCCTCATCCAATCCCTCTCACATGCAAACAATAGGTTTTGATCATTGTCTTCAATGTTTGGTAGTACTTTCTAGGGCCCCCTGGGATTCTGGGTGGTATTCGGAAGAACTGTACTGGGAAATTGCGACTGGTCCATAACTTGTTGGAACAAACCTGACATGAAATTTTGATCCTTGATCAGACCTTGAATGATTTTTGGAGGCTACTAGGGTGAAAACTTTGTTATAGCTTTCACTATACTCTGTCCCCTAATATTTCTCAAGGTATAGCCTCAGGGAAACTTGTGGAAGCATGCGCACATGAGGTCAGTAAATACTGATTTTCCTGACTTGGTCTTTGGAAGTGCCCTACGCAATCTATTAAGACCCTACTAATGGCTCATCAAATGCTGGTATTGGTTGCAGGGAGCAGTAGAATTTTTCTGATTAGCTTTGCCCACCATTTGACAGTGGACAAGTCTTACAATACTCATACACATCTTTTCTGAGTGTAGTCCACCAAAACTGACTCCTAATTCTGTCATGTGTTTTTCTCACACCTAAGTTCCTGCCATGGGACTATCATGGGCTATGCCTATCACTTTCCCTATGGTATACATTTGGCACTACATTTGATGCACGACCCTCCATTCCTCATCTACAAGTGCATCGGGTGGCCCCCATTTTCTCCACTGAGGACCCCATTTTGCTTGTAGAAAATACAGGAATTTTGCTCGGCTTCCTGTTGCTACAATGCCCCTCCACCTAATTTCCAGTGCTGGGGTCTTGGCTGCTTCATTTACCAGCTTGTCATGGCTTAAAGGGTCTCCTTTCCAGTCCCTAAACTCTTTCATGCTCAGCGGCTGACGTGATTTCATTGTTTACCACTTGTCATTGTTTGTGCTCAGGGCTGGATTTTCACTAACAAGGAATTTAGTCTCCCCTGAAGAGGGAATATGACCTCCAAATTCCCTCAATTTTGAGAGAAAAGTACTCCTCTAAATTTGGGACCAAAGCATCCGACGCTCTTCCTAATGTGTGAGTATTTTGACGCATCACCTGCGCACTGTTTTCCTGTGAGGCTTATCTGGTCTGTGACCGAGTTACTGCACCGCTGGGAAATGTCTATTTCCTCATTAAATTTATCCTGTACAGGGCACCTGGAAACTATGGGATCTGGGAGTATTCCCCCCTTCCAAATCATTCCAACACCTGGATCCCCTTTAACTGGAAGTTCTTGTCTAACAGCCCAATTGTGACTTTCAGAAACCAGTCCTGATTTCAATTCATTTTTGTGAAAGAGGGACACTCATACACCTACCTATCCTAACATCCCCTGAATCAATGCACTAGTTCCTGTGGAAATCTCAATATCAAAATGGAGTGCTCTTCCAATATCATGGCACTGGGATATGGTGAGGGAGAGGGATGGGAGGAGGGGGCCCTATAGGGGGTGCTCTTCTCACGTGTCCCGCATGATTCTAATGGGTTTTGGAAGTCTACACTACACCTGAAAGTACACAAATCCCTCCAAAACAAGGCTAAAGTCTCCCTACAACAATGGGCGAGGAGGGAAGAAAGAATACTTTTTCCTGTGTCATTCCCTAATTAAAATAAGATATTTCTAAGTTCTTGTTTCTGAACAGAAGAATGACTTTTTTGGACCTCACAGTAACTGCACAACCTATTGGTTTTGACTTACTTTTGGCTCCCTCCTTTTTGGTGGGATAGCCATGTATCTCCCACACCAGTTGACCTTGTTGTCCTGGCTTCTTACAGTCTTGCCTTTTGAATTGGATTTGGGTCCCATCCCAAATGCTTTTTGATTAGCACCATGACTTTCTTTGTTCCCTTTTTCATGGGAACTTGAATGGGATTTCCCTTCCTGATTGCTACCATGAGACGCTTTGGTAGAACCCGACCTTATTGTTGTATTTGTTGTACCGATGCTGAAAGGGGAGAGGGTAGGAACAGTGGGAGTCGAA
Source organism: Ophioderma brevispina (assembly GCA_023653785.1). NCBI lineage: Eukaryota > Metazoa > Echinodermata > Ophiuroidea > Amphilepidida > Ophiodermatidae > Ophioderma > Ophioderma brevispina. The sequence continues at coordinate 45,230 of JAMKCH010017937.1, forward strand.
GGGGTAGAAAATTCTTTTCTGTCATACTAGTATGACTTAATTTGTTGTGTCATGCATAATCGTCCGGCCTTTACGGCTGCTTCACGCAAACTGTCATTTTGTTTCAGTCGCTGTGTTTTGATATCTGGATGTAGACACTGTTTGAACTCTTCACTAACATCAACTCCCTAGGGGACCACAATTTTGCCCGACTCGTGGAGCGAAGCAGCGATCAAACTTTCACGGCGCAAATTCAACATGGGTCTGGCATCCTTTTTTTCTGACAAGACCTAAATTGTTTGTCTATATGCCTCTGGTACCAATTCATATTCTTTGAGTCACTGCCTGCTTTACCTCATCATAATCACTACAGTCTGTCTAATGACATGGCCGAATATATTTTCTCGGCTTTTACCAATGAACACTGACGTAGAATTCCTTGGGCCAATTTCCAACTATGGCCTTTTCCTCAATAGTGTAAGAAGTATTTTGTCTACTTCTTGTTCCTGAAATTTTTGGAACCAGGCGAATACTTTTCGCCGCATCAAAACCAAGGGCTTGGAAGAGTCTGACTAGCTAGCCTGTTGTTTCAATTTTTTCTACTCTAGTTGAGCTTCTTCAAGCTCTTTCTTTTCATATCAGTTCATTTGCACTCCATCTCTTTTGTTGCATTTCTTTTTTGCTTTTTTTAAGTTTTTTATTTTTTTCTTTTTCTAATTCATTTCCACCTCTCTTTCGTTCCTTTTGAATTGCATTTCATTTCTTTTTGCTTTGTTTCTATTTCTTTCTTTTTTTGTTCCATTTCCTCTTTTTTCAATTCTATTTCCAATTCCTTTTTGAATTTCAAGTTCTTTACTGAATGCATCACTTTTTGCCCTTTTTCCACCCGAAATTTCTTCTTCCTATCCAAATATGAACTATCCCACACATCTACCTGGACAAAATTTTCATCAAATTATTTTTGATCACTTGCTTTCTCATAGCATTTTTGCCTCAGTCCTAAAGCTTGGCTCGTTTCATTAACTCAGGCTTTCTCAGCGCATCAAACTTATCCCAATTTATTTGCCCTATTACCACTTCGGATCAAACTCCAGTGTGATTGAACTCTCAACACAATAAACTAACTTGAACCAAACTACTATGGTAGTACATGTAATACACACAAAAATTTTGTATGCCAAAATGTGCACAATGTTTACATATTATAACACTTTTTTGGGTGGGGAAATTTTTGAACATTAGGGCTCAAATTTCTCTCACTTCACTTTCCCGGCAGACGAAGCCCAGTCCCCCAAATTCTTTATGAACGTCCTCTTGGACACCTTATAGCAGAAATACTTTAAACACAAACAGTGAGCCTTGTGCACAAATGATCTAGAGTTATATAGACCAGTTTTAATGATCTTTACTTGATTTTGTTTTTTTTTCACGAATTTATAATTCCAAACAAAATTACATAAATCAAAGTTACGCAATTATACACAATTTATATACTTGATTACTTAATTTCTCTAAAATGTCCACTATGGCCACAAGAAGCGTGCAGTTCAACGATGATATGTCCTCACCGCGAAGACTTGTCAAAATGACAGCGAGGGCGGGACATTAGGGAAGAAGGGGATGTAGGTAACGAGAGGGGTGGGGGAGAAGGGGGGGAGAGAGAGGGGGAACAGAGGGGGGATTGAAAACAGATGGAGGGGGAGTGGGTAGGGGGGGAGGAAAACGAGGAGGGGAGCGGAGGGGTGTATAGGATATAAAGGAAAGAAAAAGAGGGACTCCCCCCTTTCATACAAAACTCCTCGTATTATTTTCCCAAGTGAATCTTCTCAGTCCTGAAGGTAATCTAGTCCAGTTCAGTTCAAGACGACAAGGTATTAGTTCTCCTCGACGATAATAAATCCACAGTAATATCAGTCCAATATAATCACCACGATTTCTATCTGTCCACAATGTTGGAAACTTATTTGATCCCAGCCTTTTGGCTTCAAAGACGACAGTAGAATATACATGCAACGCTGCTCAAATGGAATTATATATCTGGCACTAGGTACTTGATGTTCTGCTCTTACTGCGAGTACAATAGCTATCTCTAGCTACTTGCTAGTAGTGGATGCTGCAAGAGTCCTTCCAGTGATAGTATTTAACGCCTCACAGATAATTCCCCTTTCTAACACTAAATCATTACAACTATTACATCATTCTTATGCTAAACTAACCTTACACTAGCTGACCAATCTGAATGCATCACCCGAATTACCTCACTTTCCATATATATAACTCATGGCGAGGAATTCCCAGATCTTGCAAAGAATATTCTAATCAAAATTTTAGGGTAATATAACATATATATATATAATATATTTATATATATATATATATATATTATATATATATATCTATATATATTTATTTATTTATTTTTTATTTAATTTATTATTTTTATATTTTTACGGGATGCCCGGGAAAGAGTTTACGTACGGTGGTTTGCATATCCCGAATCGTTCTCTTTCCGCTAAGTGGCTCATTCTTGTATGTGGGGTCAATCACCACGTACTTGTATGTGTATGCACTAGGTCTTATTGCCCCGGCCGATTTCACCCCGCATTATTGCAGTAATCGCCATTTATCTACATTTTGTCGTGGCTGTGGTTACACGAGAGGATAGAACTATTACCGGCGAGGGTAAATTTACAGAGACCTTGGCAACATTGAAAAATCGTGCGCCCTCAGGTTTTTTCAAATTCATTTGTATGGTTGTAAAGCTGTTATATACATCAGTTACCTACAGTTCCTGGTGGTCTTTAGGCTATTTTTTTGAGGGGAGGGGAGAGGGGGCGGAGAAGAGGGAGGGGGAAGGAGCAGTGGAGGGGGGGAGGGAAGGGCGGGGGAGGGGGGGAGATTGGGTAAGAGAGAGAGGTTAAGCGGGGGGAGAAGAGGGAGGGGAGGGGAGAACGGGGAGGAAACGTGGAGAAGGAGGGGGTGAGAATATGGGGGGATGGAAAGGGGAAAGAGGGAAGGGGGGGGGTGAGGGGGCGCGAACGCGGGGGGGGAGGAAGTGGGAGGATAGGAGAAAAGTAAGGGGGGAGAGGGGGGGGGAGCGGCGGCGGGAATGCGATGGGAGGGGTAGGTGCCAGGGGAGGTGCGGGGAGGCGGATAGAGTGTAGGGGGAGTGTGTGGGTGGGGGGGTTGGGAGGAGAAGGGGGGAGGAGCGAGGGAAGTGGGGAGGGAAAGGGCTGAGGGGTAAAGAAGTGCAAGAGGAGGGGGGGGGGGGGAGAGGGGGAAGGGACGGGAGAGGGGGGGGGAGGAGGGGGGGGGGGGGGGGATGAAGTGGGTGAGAGAAGGGGGTGAGGGGTAGGGTGGAGGGGCTCGGAAGGGAGGGGTGGGAGTGGGGGTAGAGGGAGAAGATGGGAAAAGGGGAGGGATGGGGTAAAGTGCGAGGAAAGGGTGGGAGGGAGAGGGGTGGGTTGAAAGGAGTGGTGGAGGGTGAGGGGGAGGGGGGGAGGGGGTAGAAGGGGGGGGGGAGTAAGGTAAGAATGCCGTAAGGGGGGGTGAGAGTACAGGAAAAGGGGAGGGAGTGGGGGGAGGTTGGGGAGGAGGGGGGGTGGGGGGAGGAGTTGGGGTGGGTTGTAGGGGTGGAAAAGGGGGGTTAGGAGGTGGTGGGATGTGGGTGGGAAGGGTGGAGGGGAGCGGAGGGAGGAGAGGGAAGGTGGAATAGGGAAGGAGGGCTCTTGGGGTGGAAGGGGGTGGGAGAAAGGAGAGAGAGCAAGTGATGAAGGGGAGGGGGTAGAGGGTGGGGGGTAGGAGGAAGGGGGGGAGGGAGGGAGGAGGCGGTGGGAGAGTGGGGGGGAGAGGAAAAGGGTGGGCCAGGGAGAAGAGGGGGGAGATGAAGAGAGGGGGGGGGGGGAGGTAGATGGGGGGGGGGAAAGGGGGAGGGGGGGACGGAGGAGGAGGTTAGGGGAGGGGGAGTAGTGATGGAGGGAGGAGAGGGGGTGGCAGGGGTGAGGGGGGAGCGAGGGGGGGGAGGGAGGGGGAAACGCTTGTAGAGGGGGCCGGGGTTGGGGAGGAGGTGGGGGGGAGGGGGGGGGAAGGTGGGGAGGGCTTTTTTTCTGGTCTCTTCTTTTTCTGTGTCCCATCTCTCTGTCTTCTTCCAATGGTCTAGACTATTATTTGAGAGCAAACGAAGAGGACATTTCATATTTTGTAAACATGTGCCAGTGCCGCTTTAAACGCTATTTGTTATGCAGGTTGCGTGAATAATACCATAGCGCCAGTTTCGGAATAAACAAATACATAGTCTTTAGCCGAGAAATTCTTAAATGGACACCTTCAAAACAGAACAAATGGTTCTTAGAAATACAAAATGGGTCTCCTCAACAACTTAAGAACATTGGTAATACCCCGTACTGACCAGAGTATAGCCCCATGCTCGGTTATAATCCCACCCCCAGTTTGAAAGAATCTGAAAAATGTAGAAATTCCCGATTTATAATCCCACCATAAGTTTTTTGGGTGGAATTCAATACATTCATGCAATTTTTGGTAATAGTCATTACTTTTTTTGAAAGTAATTTCCTTGTGATTTTCTTAACCAATTAATTGGGTTCTTATTTCCAGGTCTTTTGCGATCACAAAACACCTCATTTGACACTTTCAAGATATCTGGAATAAGTTTAGCTCGTGAATGTCTAAATTGATGCTTTGTGTGTTTCATGGTTAGGGTGGAGATCCATTATAATCCCACCCCCTAAATTCAAGCTAATTTCAGGTTAAAACAGTGGGACTATACTATGGGGGGGGTTCAGTACAGTTATGTTTTTGGGCAATGAGTACCATTTAATATATGTTGATTGATACATTTCCAAGGAGTTTCCGGTTTTCGCAAATATACACCCGAATGTCGGACAAGGAACATTAATAGCTTTATAGGAAATGGGTAAAATAAAACGATGAGAGCACGGTGTGGTCCCGTATAGAGCATTCCACTCATGATTTAAGTTGAAGGTTCGAGTCCCGGCTGCGGCCAACGCTTTTGCGTCTGGGCAGGCACTTTGCCTCTCTCTTCCCAGGAGTAAAATGGGGAGCTATACGGGGGAACTTGCGTTAATTGATCGGCAGCAACCCTAAAGGCAGCGGACAGCACTTTGTATGGTTGGGGTAAAAAGCTCAACCTATAAGCGAGGTATTATTCTTTTGCTGAGAGAAAAAGAGCTATGTGCTACGCGTGATCGAAGGAGTACAATAGCAACTATATTGTCACGTTGTTGTTTCGATCAATTTCACAAAGTGTTGTAAAAAGTCATTTCATGTTAGTATCTGATGATAGTATGGTACATATGCAACAACGCGCGATCCATTTAATTCCAGATGGATTTTGTGAATGCAATTATCACTCAACAAAAAATTTGACTCACAAACAAGATGATTCTTTAAATCCCAAATGTGCTACAATAAATTTGCAGGGGTTTTCCGTACTACTTTCAACTGGTGGTTAAGTCCTAATTCTTACGCGGAAGTTTTGCAGGACAACTGTGCAGGAGTTGCCAAGTCAATTGGCTCGGCATCGGAGCAGCAATATACAAGGTATTGTGAAGAATGTAAGTTACAATTCACAAGTGGGGGAATGTATACTCAAAGGTCAATAAGTATAATTATTGCTAAGGTAAAACTTTTAACTTGTATTTGAGGTACAGATGGCCACAGCCCAGTGTGTTCAGAATGTGACGGATACGATCGAGGGGACTGTTGACTTAAGCGGTCACATTCATGAAAAGCTGGCTTGGGCGCTCTCACTGCATGACCGCACTCTCAGATTACATCCGGTTTTAAACATCTTAATGAGTTAGAGGCGGAACAATAGTAGAGTGACACAATATGAAACTTCACGAGAAAATTCCGATTGTCGTTAAAAATGAATCGTAGTGTTAAAATTGGCAAAAAAAAGTTTTACTTGTAGTGTTCTACAATTTCTAATTTTAAACTTACAATGTTTAAATGTACATCAAATAGACAGTCGTGACCTATAGACCGTATTCAATATGACGTTTCAGTTCACAGACATGTTGGTGGACAAGGATACATTCAAGACTACAATTGCATTCACCTGTCAATCGCTCCATGTTTAGCGATTGCACGGGATCATTGACAGGTGAATGTATTGTAGTAATGGAATGCGTCTTCTATCTTGCAACATGGCTGGCTATTAATACGGTCTATAGAACCAGATTTGACGGTATGCCTAGAACAAACAAACAAACTACACACACGAGTGTGCACATACTTTAAGTATTATTCATTTTATAATCACATTCATTATTCATTTAGCCAATGTGATTCTCTGTATTCCTTATTGCCATTTCATGCCTGAAGAGTCGTAATAAATAACTAGAATCTAACCAATTAATGTATTTCGTAAGAAACATATCTCACAAAGTAATATTTTGTTTATTCTCTTTTGATGAAGGACAATAAACAGCACATTTTATTGGGAGCGCCCCAATTTTACGGATATTTAGAGATTTTGCACAGTTGCATTTGTAATTGGCAAGTTAAACAAAGCTTGAATGCTAGAGACTCAAAC
>JAMKCH010017938.1:0-27956 GCA_023653785.1 Ophioderma brevispina
GATGAAAAGTTTACGTCGGTGGTTAAAATCAGGATTTTTGATTTTTGTTTTTAGATCATCTTGGTAGTAAAAATTTCCCGTTGCAACTTTTAAATGAAACCGCATACAGTATATTAAAGGAGAGCATTTTTTGTCCAGAGACTTCATATCCAGACTTACCAAAAACAAGTTGAGATTTTAATATCTCTGAAACCGTTGGCCTAAGTAGATTATATATGTGTGTGCCTAATCTTACATCCAAATTGATCTTCTCTTGAAGAAATTCGTATTTTGATTTTTTGTACAGTAAAACGGACAGAAAATTACAACACAGTGGGCCCACGGGCCCACTGTGATACCAACATTTGCTCAAAATAAAAAACGCCAACCATCAAAATCAAACTAAAATTTTGGAAATACCTTACCTCAAGCTTTCTAGTGTTGTAAAACAAAAAATGAGATGTACATAGGACTGAATACACCTTGAAAACATACGCACACAGACGTAACGATAGGCGATCAAAATCAAATCCAAACTTGTTTGGCTTAGTCTTAGTTTAAAAAGATGTATGCAAATGAATGGGTATTCTGGACATATCCAAATGAAAAGGGTTCTAAACCCTTTTAAATTCTGCATCCTTGTGAAGACTTAGAAGAGGCTTCAATGGGTGAATATTTGGATTTTTAGGAGGCTTATTATATTCGACGAAACGAAAAAGGCTCAGTGCACCAATTGGATCACAGCTTATCCGTATCATAAGTTTATACTATGACGGAATACAGCGTGTAATCCAATGGGTACAGTGCACTGAGCCTGTTTTTGTTTGTTTAGTAGAATATATAAGAAGCTTTTTAGGAAAAGTTCCACAAGGCAGTGAGTATTTGGATTTCAAATTGAATAGCACACACAGCTTATGATATTTTGCAAAACGGAGTAATGAAAAGAAACAGAATCAGATGAGCCATGGAACATGATTTATTCTGTCATAGTATAAAATTATGATAACGGATAAGCGTGTTGGAATAAAAGGGTGCAGTTTTGTTTCTATTTGCCAAAATATCATTAGCCATCCATACCATTCATGTGAAATCCAATTAAAGCCTTGTCTCAGATCCAAATATAAATGTTTGGTGTATTGTTATTTTGTAGTAAATAGACAACCAAAAAACTAACATTTGAAATAAATTTTTTGATGCCAGAGTAAACATATACGGGGTGAGTCAAAAAGATTTACACCGGATTTCAGAAAAATATTAAAAAAATATTTACACAAGTTTAGATAATTGTTTTTGTAACACGAAAACATAGCTAGCTCATTATTATACTTATTCATTGGTAAAGGAATCTAAGTTACCTTTTCCCATTAATTGGAGATATGGTAAATTGACTGGAATAGCCGCCAAAAACCATAGTGACCACGCCTTGTACAATTCTTCACGTCCACAGCAGCAAAAGCCATTAGTACTGTCATCTAAATGCTTAATAACTTTGTATTTTGTTCTAAAGTAACCATTTCATTAAACCGTAAAAAAATGTTATTGATAAATTCTTAACAATCGTTAAATTGGACAGTAGCGGAAAGGGACGGAGGGGAAGGGGAGGTACTGTCCCCTCCCATATGGCCTACCAGACAAAAAGCTTAAGCTAGCGGTTTAAACGGGAAAGTGGGAAAAGGACAAGCAGAAAAGGAAGTAGAGAAAAGAGAGGGAAGGGAGAGGAAAAGAGTGAGATGCAAAGGGAAAGGCAGATGGACGTTCAATGTCTATGTCCAAATATTGATTCCACAAAGTAACCCCTCCCCCATCAGGTTATGAAGGAGCCTGCGGAAAAAGTGGGTCAAACCCGGCTGTATTGCACAGGATTCCCTAAATATTTGCATTCAGTTTCTATGAATGGAACTATGAGATCAATTTCGAACATTTATTGAGGTAATGCTTCAAATTTGGGTGGTAAGATTCATGATTTGTTATTGAATTTCAGAATAATAAAATAGTTTGACATTTCTTGAGAAGGTTAACACAAAGGTATCAAAGCAAGCACAGAATGTCCTAATGTACTTGTGTAGACTCATCCAAAGGCCCCTGGGCCAATTCCACAACAGTGATTTCCATGGATCAGAGTGAAAATGGGTACCATATATCTTTAAGTTATTCATTACTTCGCAATGCAAAGTTCAAAAATCAACATTCAAAATTTCCTCTAGAGGTGCAATGATCGATTTTTTATGTGATCATCGGTATCTTGTAGATGTTTCCCTCTGTAAAAAAATTCAAACAAAACGAGTGGAATCTTTTTGACTCACCCTTAAGTTGTAGTATAACCGTGTCATATGATACTGTTTTAACAGAGAAGAGGGTTGGTTTTTAGGATGGAGGAGACTTGAATCGGGTGAAGTGGAAGGAGGGAGTAATGGTGCGGTTGCTGCGAGTGCGAGGTGAATCCGGCCCCCTTGTTGTTTAACAGGGACAAAACCGGATTTACTAGTACTACTACTAACAACAATTAGTAGTAGTATTAGTAGTAAAACCAAATGTTTTAAAAATCGGTTTTGTCCCCTTAAACGGGGGTGGCCGGATTCGGATCTGTAATGTTACACAAAGTTGTGATTTTCTCTATGAGGACTTCGATATGAGCTAATCTATTTCACACAATGATTGTGGGGTATATGGAAAAAACTGTGATTTGTTTGAAATTGAGTGTGCCATCAGGAAATCTCTATTTGGCCCATTTAAGCAAACATCATATGGTTTCCTGGAGAATGTGACCAAAATAGTTGGATTCACTGCAAAAGGTGAAAATTTGTCTAATGTTTCATATTTTGGAAAATATACCCTCTTCAAAATTTTACAGACAAATTATTAGCCCTAACACTAACAAATACCCTAACCCTAAGGGTAAAATAAAAATAATTTGTTACATGTAGAACTTTGAAGGGGGTACATAATGGAACTCTTTGCCCCTATTTTATTTTGTGGCCATAAGAAAGCATAAAAATAGAAAGGCTAATTAGATCATCAAGGATCACATCTTTTTTAATTATAAAAAGTTATTTAAAGACCATCTTGTAGGAAATACAACGTTAACCAAATCCCTCCCCTCCAATCCCGGCATCAAGAACAATGCATTACTTTGTCTTGTCTTTCACAGTAGAGTAAATCCCACTTTAGTCCCAAATGACATTTTGCATAAATTCCAAAATTGGTTATGCCCCACAATTTTTCCTTTTTTTCAAAAAGTTAATATTTTATTACCGTTAGGTTTCTTTTTGAGGTTTTGAGGTTTTGTCATGTAAAAATTGTCTTTCTTGTAAAGAGATTGATTCATTAGCTTTCTCTTTCGAAATTTTTGAACTTTTTTTTTTTGTTTCCTTCTGTAGAGAGACAGGGCATATAAAGCTCTATAAATTTTTTTGTGCTCCGTGGTGGGCAACCAAGGGGGGTAAGTTACTTACATGTCAAATATTTTTCCGTCTGCCACATCTTTCCCCACCAGCCCCCCCCCCCACCCCCATTATTCAAGATTTACAATTAATTTTTCTTCCAAAGTCAAAAATTACATCGCCGGACCGCAAGGTCGTCGCCGTCGCGGTTTGTGAGGAGGACAAAGGTCACATGAGGGCAACGCAAGGGTCCCCCATTGTTCAACAGCACTGTCACCAGGCCCCACCACCCGCTCCTTCCTCCACAAGTTTACTCACCGAGCCCTTACGGAACTATTAAAGGGTTAAACCTTTTGACCACAGTACACAGACATAAACGACCAGAGTAATCCATATGTGCCTTTGCAATCTTGCAGAGACACAATAATAATATGGCATGGGCTTGACAATTAAGTCAAAACCAATGATTTTTACGGTTACCCCAGGAGCCCCAAATGACACTACAAATGCCTTGACTCCAGAACTTTCACTTTTTCCCCCCCCCCCCCCCAAAATGTTTTGCCACAGCATGCACTTATTTCCCATATCTGAACTAGCAACTCTTTGTGTACCAACACACATGTGACTGTTTGACTCTATCTACGAAGAGCACCTTTTCTCAAGATCTTACATGCACTGTCCTTCTCTCAGAAGATAACACGAACTATTCTTATATGCTAAATAGTTTGGCGTAAACCCACCCGCCGACTCTAAAAAAACATGCCCACATCAAAAGGTTTTTTATGCAATTTCTAGCATCAAAATAACAAATATTCTGCCCACCGCTGCATTATTTTCATCCACAATTAAAAAAAACATTTCCAATAAAATAAGTCAGACAAGACGAAAGGAAAAAAGACACAAAGCAACTACAACAAGTAAAATTTAAAGACCAAAATAAAAAAAATAAAAAAAATAAAAAAAATAAACATGTTTTATTCATTTTAGAGTAACATTGAGAAGCATCTAAAAAAAAAAATCTGACTGACCTACCGCCCCGGATATTTTTTCTCTGGTAACGCCAAACAACATTTTTTTTTTTATGCCTTTGTTAACCCAGAGAATTAGGTAATTTCTAGATCATATCATGTACATTTGCTCCTTCTGTCCTTGCAAGGCACACACATCTGTCCTGGGTGGATTTAGCTTCGTAACCCATTAAAGTAAACTCCTCGCAAGTGGATGGGGTTAATTACTAACGTAACTTCACAATGTGTCTACAATATTGTTGAAATCAGGCCCGTAGCCAGCGGTGTGTTGTCGCATCCCCCCAAATTCCACAAAAGGGGCAAAAGTCCCACTTTTTGCTAGATTTTTTTGCATAAATGGTCCAACATTTTGACAAGAAAGTCCACATTTTGGTTGTAATATGTTCAAAAAGAAAGTCACAAAAAATAACCATTTTATGGGGAGTTGGTCCACCATTTTTTGGGTTCAGAACCCCCCCCCCAAATAATCCTGCATACGCCCTGGTTGAAATCTTTGTGAAATCCCCCCCCTGATCTTGATGAGAAAAATACAGTTCAGGAGTATATGTGTGTGCTGTCACACCCCCCCTGTGCAAGTATGCTTCAGTTCTCCAATACCCCCCCTACTTTTGCCACAACAATTTACAAATTTTAGCACCATATAAAGGTTTAAGAACCTTGCCAGTTCTTCAGCTCCACAACCTCCTTGTTGTTCCACACTTCAGTTTCACAAGTCCATAAATTGGTTTAAAACTCATAATTTAAAGACCCCACTTCTCCAAATTCAGTTCGCAAGCCTCAAGATTGGCACTCTCCCATACCCACCCCTACCCAACCAAACAAAGTTATGTCCATCCAGACTTTCACCTATGGAGCCTCCCGAGTAATCAAGCATTCGTGAGCACCATTTCTTCTCCGCATCACACCAAGAAGATCACCTTGCTTTCGCCGCATCCATGATGCAAGCGACAAAGTTTGGACTCGTTCCTTATCCTGGCGTTTTTTTGTCTGTCTCCGTTCACTCTTGTTGCTATGTCAAAACAACCACATGACTTGGAACATTTTTGTCCATGGAGACTGAGTAATGGGACAACTGGTATTTCGTTCCTTTGTCAGCACCTGTTACAAGAAAGAGATTCTGTTTAGCTCTGGGAAAGAAACTGAAATCAAAGAAGTCCTACTTGTCAGGGGCTGTCATTAACTTAGATGTCTGGTTTTATTAAATTATTTCAAACAATACGCACAATAAATAACTAAATCACAAAAGACAGTTGTTGGGGATCTTTGGACCAAATACCTTTTTACATGAACAATAGGAATGGACATTTAAAACCTTCAATCTATTGAAATCTGGTCATTTCCCCATCGTATTTGGAAATGACAAATAAATAACTTTGGTACCATTAGTAATACTTTTTGTGTAAGTTTTCCATTGACCCACTTTGTAGGTAGTTAAGATTTTGTCGTCGGAGGAATGATTCATGCTCAATATTGGTCGCCACTGTATGAAATAAATAATGCCAACCTTTGTTCACATGAATCAAATCCTAACCATTGTTTTTTGCACTGAATTTTTTGCAATACCCACAGATGATATCCCAAGGTTCCACCCAGCATTAACTTGAAGGCGGCATTACAGGCGAGCATGTGATTCTTTTATTTGTAACCAATTGAATAAAACAGTCGTATTTAAACGATGCATTTATATGTCCATGCATTAGTGCACGCGCAAACACCTGAAATCAAAGCAAGGTTTTTTTTAAAAAAGGAGTAATTATAAATTGTATGTTTTTGAAGTGCCCCTAATTCGTGAATGTGTCTGTCATCAAAGTTTCAGAGTCAACATTCAATATTTCATTTTCACCGGACCAATTTGTTGTCGTTGGCAAAAAATCAGTGTAAGATCGATCAAACCAAATAAGAAATAGGCTGTGGGACATGTCCTTCTATGCTTGTTGTTTTGTTTCTCCTGGGGGGCTAGGGGGAAAAACCAAGTGTAAATTCATATAATATTATTAAAATCATATAATCGTCTTTTCCCACAAATAAAACTGGCACATTTTCTGAAAAAGAATAATAAAATGTCACTTCAATTTCATTTCCACATATCAGTGACTAGTGGATGCACATAGACTTCAGCAAAAAACAATGGAGTTAAAGTATTTCAATACCGGCCCGGTATGCTGTGTAGAAAAACACTTCAGATTCCCTTTCATCTGGGAGAGCAGGACGCTGTTATATTGTCGCCGCAGATGAATTCAGCGTTACCGCTCTCCAATTTGGACTGAGTACTTTTTCAGGACCAAATACTTAACCTCATTCACAAATAAATCAAATATTGAGCTTCTATAGTGCGTGTTCAATTAAAGTGACAGGAGGAGATTTTTTTAGGATGATATTTCTCTCAAATTTCCAAATGGATCGGTGTTAGACCACCTACCGAGAACGTTGGACGGTTATTGGACAAACAGGTGCAAAGCCCCCAAAACCGCAAACCTTGTTTTGAACTTGCTGCTATCTAATCGTCCCCATAGAAAAACCATGATTTGCCTTTTGTCGTGCACGACAGAAAATACTAAATATCATCTTATTACAATAAAGACGGCGTATTCGGCTTATTCACTCAGGTGTGATCTATACATTGGAACAGCATTCCAAATATGCACAAAACCTTGGTTCAAAAAAATTGATGGGGCTTTCTTTCTGCGAAATCTCCTCATGTCTTCTTTAAAACTTTGGCCATGTTTTTCATCATTTATTCAAAAAGGAAGAAACATGAACCAAACATCATGAGAAGAGTTGCTGGGCAGCTTTGACCTAACACAACTTTGTGCAGAACCCAAAAGCCATAACTTATCTTAACATCCTTTCTATTCCAATTTACCGCGTTTTCAGAAGAAAAAAATTTAGGATCAACGACCTATATTATCATGACCATTGTTAGTTATTGTGAAAAGAGGACGGGTATTTGTCACTCCACCCGAATCGTGGACGGTGGTAACACTGGCTATAACAATGGCCCCACCATAAAACGGCAATTTTAATATTCTTTAGCTCATTGTTTGCTGAGTCTATACATATCCATTGGTCTCTGATTTGGGAAAAGAAATTGACGGTGACTTTTATTTTTTTAAGAAAAATGTGGCCAGTTTTATGTGCGGGAAAAGACAGTTATGTGATTGTAATAGGCCATGTGTTTTGAACTGTAGTCGATAGGGTGGAGCCGTGAAACGGGCAAAATTTTTTGGATGATTTTACAATCTAATTCACATCTTTAACCTACATAGACAAATACATATCAAATTCAAGCTCTGATGAGATCTCTAAAATGACACATTAAGTCTGCCACATCATAACATGTAAACTCTGAAGTTTGATATTTAAGTAAAAAATGACAGGTGGAGTGAGGCTCCCACGCGGGGCTCCCACACGGTAAATTTGGAATAACAAAACCCTTCCTTTACTAAAACATGTCACTGTCCTAAAATTTCAAACAAATCAGTTATTTGATCATTGGCATTGGTTAAATATGGAAATAAACTGAATATTTTTAATACTTGGCAAATGAATAAAAGTTAAAATGTTGGACCCCTCAAAATGGAAAAATAGATCACGGTCAAACGAGCGAAAATATTGATTGCGATGGAATTTGGATGTGTACATGTACACTGTATATTTGCCTTGTGATTGTGCACTGGTGGGAAAATTTCACATAAAGATACTTTAAAAAACTTTTAAGTTTTATAAGCTTGTGGACAGACAGTTATTTTAAAATGTAAAGGTAGAACTTGTAACAATTTGCAACTAAAAATTTAAAGCAAATAGGAAATCTGGCCTTTGCAAAAGCTATACAAGAACCAAGGGATGTTGGTTTTTAAGAAAATTATAAGCCACCGGCCAAGGAAACATATTATGTGGGTGTGATTTTTCCAAACACAAAGAAAATTCACCAGCAGAGTTGTACCTCTAAGTCTGTAGATGAATGCGACTCATTTTGTCCATTTCCACGTAACTTTCAAGACTCTCTTAAGCTACTCCTAATTGTATAAAAGGTAAGCTCTAGGAATAAAAAAAATTGGTTTAAATTTATTAATCAATCAGTTGGAAAACATTATTAATACCCTTTTTTGTGCAATTTTGCGGGATAACATTAATTCTAATCATTAACCCTTGTAGATTGAAAAAAAATGTACATTTTCATACATGTCGACAAGGATGTTTGTGCCAATACTATAGCGGTATCATAGTAAAAGTATACCTTTTTGGAAAGCTCTAGCTCTGTAGTGTTCAAATATATTCTTTTTTGATGTCGGGGTAATAAGATGAAAACATAAGTTCACATGAAGCTCAGCATTTTTTTCATCAAAAATCTCAACTCTACTTGCAATCTCTTCTAACCATTACCCACATGAACAACATTTCATTTTTGGATTCCCCTTTGTGACATTTCCACTTTCAGATTGTATACTTTTTCTATAGTAGCATACATGATTATTGAAGAATTAATTTCAAACAACATTGGCCATTTCTCAATTCAAAAGTACTTTTTCATTTCACCGAAAATCTACCAGTTCAAAACCGTGGCCATAATTTTATTATGAATTTTACACTGGGTTTTTCCCCTTAGCCCCTCGATGGGGACAACAGATTTGTTATGAGAGTTGGTTATTTTGTCCCACGTTCCCTCGTCTAACATGTTCCAAGTTGGACCCCGCTGAGTGGGTGGTCCAATGATGAATAACAACTTTTCTTTCATTATTTTTTGTCGAAGACGTATATTTTGGAAATAAATAAAAAAACCGGCACCTAAACAAGACATTAGTACTCTCCATTGAGATACTGTGTGTGTGTGTGCGTGCACGCGCGGTGTGGGCCGTGTGTCGTGCTGCATTGTGTGTTGAACTTGTAAACGCCTCCGATCGTGACATGTTTCTAGCCTAAATCCTCCGTTCAGGGACATTTGACGACCGGCGACGCCCCCTATCGTAATGACTCTATACCATGGGGTAGCCCTATGTCTAAAGGGTGCTAAAAATGGCCTGACCCCGTTTTGGGTGGGCTAGAAAACACACAAATTTGTGGGTTTTTTAAAAAAAATAAAAAAAATAAAAAAGTGTGTGTGTGAGGGTGGTGTGTGTGTGTGTGTGAGGGTGTGTGTGTGAGGGTGTGTGCGTGTGTGGTGTGTGTGTGTGTGTGTGTGTGTGTGTGTGTGTGTGTGGTGTGTGTGTCGCTGTTAGAACGTCTCATTTATTATGACAAAACCAGACCTAAAAAAAAATTGGCCCACCGTGTGACAACAGTTTTGCCACTGATTTGGAATATTTAGTCCACTAGACTAATTCTGTTTAAATTTTACAGAATTTCATTGCACAAAGAGGGCCCCAAAAAAAAAAAAATTTATTGTTTTCTTTAAAATTTTACTTTTTCCATCCTTTCTATGGAAAATGAGCTATAGAGGGTGCGATAACATACAAATCATGACCTTGTAGGCCTATATGGCAAGCAAAAAGAAGGTCCCTGCAATGGATTTTTGAGTTTGTCTCTACTTATATCAGTTATCAAATTGTTGTCGCCACTGCTTACAGTTGAAAAATAAAAGGGACAATTTGTATTGGGTCAAACAGCTGTGAGGAATCACTAAGTGCATGATTGGTCTTTAGCATTAAAGATTATCTTTGATCCCATACCTGGTTTTTGTCTGTGCCATCTTTATCCTCGAGCCCCGTGTTCACCTTCCCAGCACATATCACTGTTGCGCATTCCCAGGATGTAAAAGACGAGGCTCTATTACAGTCTTTTTTTGGTATTATATCTTTTGGGACATATTGATATGCAGCCGTAATTCCTGCCGCAACAGACACATTGTTTTTTACATGACAGTATAAAGTCCTCTCCACTCGCAAATGTTCTTCCTCTTATGTTACAGTCGGCAATAACCTGAAACGATAGCATTTTACAGATTGTAATGAATTGCTGCCAATTTTAAAAAAAAGAACAGATGAAACAAATAACCCCCACCCCCCCCCCCCCCCCCCCCCCCTCTTCTTTCCCCCTTTGGGGGGGGGGGGGGGCTGGATTACCTCACATATGACATAGATATGGTTGTGTCCACTTAAGGCTGGCGCTTTGAAACTCAGGGGCATTCGGTGACAAAGGACTCTTTGGGGTGAAGACAACCAACTGCCCCAAAATAAGGGGGTGTCAAAGGTGACAAATTTGCAAAAATTTTCCCAAATGGGGCTTCTTTTAGAAAAGTTGCAAACATTTCACTCAAAATAGGGGTCCTTTGAATGAACAATTTTCAAATTTTCCTCAAAATAATGGGTCTTTGAGTGCAGTTTGGTAAGAATTTTTTAAATGGGGTCTTTGGGTGCATTTTCAAATATATGAGGTCTTTGGTGACATCGGCTGAAAGGGGGTCTTAACATCCTTACATATGCGGTCATCACCTCCAATATGGGAGTGCCCCCGGGTTGAACTTTTATTATCCTAAAATCTTTTTTCCAGCGGTAATAGAAGAGGCGGGGAAGGGGCAGCACTCTCTTACTTTCTCCACCGCCCACCTATGAAGAAAAAGTCGAAAAGGACAAATTATTTTCCAGGAAATTAAGCAATCTTTTAAACAACTTGTTCACAGATAGAGCCAAAACAGTCGTGCATCCAGCTAATGCAAGCCAGATAAACAGGATGCATTAAAAATACCTATAGGCCAAATAAAAGAATAAGTTTGTTATCACTGAGCCACACGCATTTTGATTTTGGCCTCAAAAGATTCCAAATGGTAAGCCCAAGCAGTTACAAACCATGTTTTACTCGTAAAATTACTAGTTTATTAAACTAAAATATTGATTTGGGATCATTTTGTATTAACAACAAAAACGGAATTTTCTCTCTCTAAGACATTTTGGCCAAAAACACAAGAATGTTGTTGTAAAATTACTGGAAAATCCATTTCATAACTATTAAAACAATCGCTTCGCATTTTGGTTTGTGACTATTTATTGGATTTAAAAAAAAATTATTTCGAGCAGGCAGAAACGAATATTTTTGAGGCGCATTACTCTACCCAATTTCACTCACTGCAGCGATCTGCTTGATCTAAGACCTATTCTATTGACTTTACCATTAATGAATGCTTCCGGCGTTTAATTTTTTTCAATATAAACATGATTATTGGACTCCCGTTTACATGTGTTCCCGGTTTTTTTCAATTTAATTGTTTACATTTTTTAGGAGAATAAAGCCAATTGGATATTTCAACTCTCCGATTATTGGCTGTCGAATTCTTTCAACTGTTTGGATAAAACAAAAAAGTTGCGTACCAATTTCGGTCATTCCAAGTTTGCAACTAAATTTAAGCAACACTTGTTTTGCATAATTTGTTTTCAAAACCGGATGCCCGGTTCCAATGAATAAACAAGTATAGGCTCGGTTAATTAGTCTTTCATTGACAACGACAGTGAGAAATGCTTAAATACTGAAAAAAAAACCATGTGTTTCTGATCTTCAAAATATGGACTTACGTAATTCTTTTGCGTCGGAGTAATTCCTGGGGATACTTTTTCCACGTCATGTCATTTTAAATTTGCATTAAAAGGTTTGCCAATTTTGAAAACAAAGGTATTATGCAATATTGCGACAATAGTCAAAAGTTAAATGATCGCAATATGATTGATGTTAGGTACACAAAAGCCCAATTTATTTTTCTGAACAAATAAAAATGTAGAAGATTTTTGGCCGGGGGCTTTGGGAATGTGGTATCAAATCACGTCTTCTCACAGCTTGTGTCAATTTTTTCTTTCGAGGAAGCTTGGGAAAATATAACATTTTTAAAAATGAAAGTCCATCAACTGTATAAGCATGGTAAGCGATGTTTCCTTTTTTCCCAATTTACTGAGGTCAAATTCCTTTTCCTAACTTTATAGAGTCAAGGGTGGCTGTTAGAATTATTTGACTGAAAAGTGAATTTCAGTATTTTTCCGATGATTAGCTGGTTTCACGATTCTCTCATCATTTCACAATTTCCCGTCCGATTTGGAGAACTGTCAAGTATAGTATGATTTTCAGTATTTAGAGTTGAAGTCATTCAAGAAAAGTGACACATTTCATAGATTTTCTTGTATTAAGAATTGGCACTGCTCTCTCTAATATTTTCAGTACTTTTTTCAGAAGTTTGTCAGTTTTCTTGAGTAATTTTAGCACAATACTAAATCGGAAGGAAGGAAAATTTGGAAGAATCTGTGAAAAACCCGGTTATTTACCAGTCTGATGTTTGTTGTAGGAACGTCACTTTGAAAGTGGCACTATCTATCCAATGGGTTGGTCAGTAGTAATTACAGATACCATAGAAATATAAATATAAACAACAATCATTACGATAAAATTGATGACCAAACCATGAAACTTACCGCTGAAATGAAAGGGGAACGAAAAAAAATCAATTCAGTCCATAGTTCCACGCCCGTTTATACACGTATTGTTACAAATCTATGTAGTAGTAGTAGTAAGTAGTACAACAAAGTAAGTCAAAAACTTAAACCAAGGTTACACGATCAATGGTGAAAAGATTGTAACATAAGATTTTCTAACATGAGGCCAATCATCGGGGAAGTTTTGAATAATGTGAATTGGAGTAAAACACTCTAGCAACTTTTTCTGCGATTTCCTTTGGATGAATGAATATACGCACAAGTGCATTTTCAACATCAGGCCTGAAATCTCTCAAAACTTGACCAAACATAGGGAAAACAACGTTTTAAGGGTTTCATGATTTAATCTCATATCAAACTTTCCCCTCGTCATAATTTCATTTATTTGGTCATATAAGTTAAAGGTAAGTTCATCTAAAACCCTTGTACAGAAGTCCTAACTCGAGGTTGATACAAACCTGGTACCAACATCACTTATAGAGTTATTCGACAGTCATTAAAACCAAAACAATGTATGCAGGTGTTCGACCTCTGAGCTGCAGTTCAGACTAGGCCTAAATATTACACAAGGATTTAAATGGAACGCTATAAACCAAGCATGGTATTAACTATTAGTACAAATGAAATATTAGGCATAACTGCTGCACAAGTCTAAATGATTCTAATTAAGAAATCGTAAATACTAGTACCTAATTACAAATGAATAATTGTCTTACCTGATGTAAAATTGAAAGAAAAACTAGTAACAATCCTTGGAGAAGGATATATTCCAATTTGCAGGGCAATAACGCCATGTGGCGATTAAGTGATAGCTCCAATTTGAACGTTAATGCAATTGAATTAGTTCCCCGTTTAGTTCAAGACGTACTTCCCACTGCGCAAAAATCACAGCTCCAGGCTTTTAAACCAAGGTTAACCATCTAAAAGGCATTGTTCAGAAATAACGAAGCGTTGATGATGCTCTATGCTACAAGTCATTCAATGAAGAACAGTTTCAAGTTCGACCAAATAATTATCCTAGTTGAGAGAAACTCAACCAGTTATTTTCAGCTCTTCTGTTCCAGGTACTCCGGATCATGCCATCTATCTCTCATTTCAGATTTAGAGTGTTGAACAGTATATTATATTAGGCCTAATCAGAAGTTATTGTGTACTATAATCTTTCAGCGGCCTAATCACAGTGACTGCCTCTTTTGTTCCCGCAGCTCCGTATTTAAGTGAGTCAGTCCGAAAGCAAGCCTCCAAATTCGAGTATCTTTATTCTTCACATTGTTCTGGGAGAAGCAATATCCTGAACACATTTATTATCCACAGATTATGCGAGGTCGTACTCGCTTTCCGCTGTCCTTGGCTGGACGCTTGCTCTAGGCAATCAGACATCCAAATTGTTTACCAACCATGTGGCTAGTGCGAATTAGTCTACTGTATAAACTTTTCTTCAGATTACGATAATGTGTGCATAGGCTGACTTATTTAACAGACTGTGTCAACTGCCCAGTTTGATTTTCTGAGTCGAAGTTCAGGTAGAAGGCCTCCAGTCCCATATGTCTGCGATGATTTGTCACAATGGCATTTACTCTATTATGGAACGAGTGAACGAAGAACCGACATCGTCATTAAGTAATAAGGGATACACCCAAACATTGTGAGTCATCAGAACGCTTATACGGCTGTAAAGCAACACAAACGCCCGAGTTAACATTTAATTAAGAAAACTATGTTCATTCAAACTTATGACCTTTTTCTAAATCCCATGTACCATATCAACGACAAATTTGCCTATTGTTCACACTTAAAAAGCCGAACGCTCTGCCAGGGCATTTCGTTGATCCTATAGATTGACCCCGACTGACCAATTTTAGTAAACTTAGGAATGATTGAGAAAGGACGTTACTCTATTCCAAAGGCCCCTGTTGAAGATAGACGTTGAGCTACGTTTACAACATTATTCTAATGTAGTTGCAAATGAGTTTCATTTCATCATGAATATGCCTTTTATGTGATAAGCGTACAGAAGTATTATAATCGTTCATGAGAGACAGTTGATATTGTAAATTGTTTTCTTGGGATATGTTTGTTACATTCAAGATGCTACAGATTATGATATACTTCAATCCACTCTATATTTTATAAAAACAAATTTTTTCAAGCACTTTTAATAAGGTCTATGATATCCTGTCTAAAACATGTCTTTGTCTTTTTTGACTATACCTTTTTGTAGGTGAATGGCATCATAAAACATACACGTCCATTTCTTCATGGTATTTACCACACAGCTACCACCGATTAGACATGGATTACCTACCACTAGACTACACTCCCGCAGGATTCGTGCTATGTTTTGCCGCATTAACGGATAGTGTACACACAGCTCTGGCAGTCCATAAAGGCCAATACAGTATTGCTGCAACACCGCGTTGCGCGAAAGTAGCAACGCGTTGCGACATTCGGCAACGCGTTGCGACGTCGGCCATCATGATTTTCTGTGACGTATTTCAAAAATAGACCCACAACGCGTGTTTTTTTTTACTCTAGCTCTTTGCACGCTTGCAAACTTCAAAACGTGTTGCGAGCTTCACACGCGTTGGCAAGCTCACACGCGTTGCTAAGGCCCAAGCCATAAGGGTCATAAACGTATGCCGCAACACGGTTGTGAGAAAGTCACAACGCGTTGCGACATTCGGCAACGCGTTGCGGGACCCATTCGGCACGCTTGCGACATTTTCAGCAACTCTTTGCGACATTTCGGCAACGCGTTTTCGGTGTCGGCCATCAAATCATGATTTCTGTTGACGGTATTTCAAATATAAATTTCACAACGCGTTGCGACCTTCACAAACGCGTTGCAAAACCCTTCGCAACGCGTTGCGGCAATACGTTATGACCCTTATTGCCTTCACAACGCGCTGTTGAAGTTTGCAAGTGTTGTGAAGCTCGCAACGCGTGTGAATGAAGGCTTGCAACGCGTGGTGAAGGCCATAAGGGTAATAACGTCTGCGCAAACGCTGTTGTGGATCTTCTATTTTTCGAAATACGTCCACATTAAATGCCATGATTTTGATTGGCCGACGCGGCAACGCGTCCAAAATGTCGCAACGCGTTTGCTACTCTCTCACAACGCGGTGCCTGGCAGCATACGTTATGACCCTTAGGCTTGTGAACCTTCGCAACGCGTTATAAAGCGTTGTGAAGGCTTGCGTTGTGAAGGCTTGCGGCGCGTTGTGAAGGCTTGCAACGCGTTGTGCAGTTTCCACAACGCGTTGTAGATACTTTGCAATGCGTTGTGGTTAATTTTTGAAATACGTCACAGAAATTCGTCGTTCTAATTGGCCGACGCCGCAAACGCGTTTCTACTTCTTGGCAACGCGGTGCTACTTCTTGCACGCGTTGACCAAAATGTTCCGGACTGCGTTGTTGGAATACGTTAGGGCCTCTTATGGCTTGCCATACACGCGGCTGTCTGCACTGTCGTGGAAGTCGTAGCTGACGTGGTTACACCGGCTCACAGCGCGCGCGGTATTTCTCATGCCCAAATTTTGTTTTTTTGATATTTTTGCCATATATTTGCATTTTTTATTACAAGTGCGGTTATATGGGGGTTTTTGAGGATGCTCGTTTGAATTTCGTAATGATTTTCCTAAAAAACGTTCAAAAAACGCTAAACGCAGCCCAAGTGTATAGCGCGCTCATTTCATGAAATTTCCACCCACTCTCAATAATGGAGTCGTGGTAACCGCGGGGGTAGCTACGGGAGCTGCGTGTCTACACCGGTACTGTCTACTCACCACCAACTCTCTCCACTAGTGGGCATTACAGGGTAGCCATTGGGGTAGGTAAAGCAGAGTAGCCACATACTGTATGACCTAATAACTGTGTACTTAGTAAGCACTCTTGCACTACCGCCTCGCCAAATAGCCCCAGTGTGTAAGTTGAACGGAGCTGCCGCGGTACTGGTGTAGCTGCCGTATAGGCTTCCACGCGAGTAAGAAATCCGGCCGGGTAATAAGCTATTTACTCTCTTAATCCAAAGATTTGAAATTTCAATCTTTATTGAGTTGGCATCACCAAGACCGAAGAAAGCTTGAAAAGTATTTTTTAGATTGAAATTATGTAATTGTAATTTATACTTTTTAACTCCAAAGAATGTGAAATGTCAACTAAAAGATTGACTTTCAATATTTCTTCGTCTGTGGGGAGTGCACAATGAAAAGATTGGAAAATTTCATCTTTGGGAATTAAGAGACGTAACCAGAGTGAAATAAAAGCCTATTACTAGTCATTTTAACTTCGTGCAGATTAGATGTAAATTTCCAAAATTATTTTTTTTAAACTTTCTGTCTGTAAACTGAGAGCAATTACAACACAGAGTGGTACCAAATTTTGCAAACATTTGTCATAACACCAAAACGCACCTTCAGAATCGACTGAAAGTTAGAAATATTTTTCCTGAACAAGGGATGTTATGGAGAGCCGGGAGATGCTATGGTACATAACTTGGTATATAGTTTATGCTCATATTTAAGTCGCGTGCGCGTATCGATTAGAATTATAATTGACTTGATAAGTTAAATCAAACTTTTAATTGTTTTATTGTTACCAGTAGGTCAACGCATCAGTTTAATGAAAAATCCGTAAACCATTACTTTTTGACAGACATGTAATGCAAATTTTAAATTTTACTCGTTAAAAAACTATTTCAATTTTAAGGATATTTTACGGGCAGCTATTCTGCAACCAAATCTACTCTAAAAAGAACTACAGTATACTTTAAAATAGGCCTAAATCGATCGAAATACTGAAAAAGTAATTTGATGAGTTATACAGAGATGTTAATGTGTAGAGAATAAATAAAAAGCACTGACGAACACCTGACATAATAGGTCTTCAAACAATATGTGAAATCAATGTGTTTTAAGGTGCATATATGCACCTTAAAAATATGCGCTTTACAGTATATAAAAAGTTCACAATTTATCGTAAGATATATATAATTCTTTCTGTATGTGTTGATGTATATTTTGGAAGTTAAGGACAAGTGGAAAAGGCAGCGTTAAAACATTTGTGGTTCTAATTTTGTTGTCTTTGATAAGAAAAGTCTTGGCTAAAGAACCCTTTTGGTTCTATAAGGAACCCTAACGGAGGCTTCACGGCTTTTATGTAGAACAAAAAACAACAGTATGTTAGCTTTGAAAAATGGTTCTTTGTATTAGACCTATAAACTTAATGAAGAACACTTAATCAAAACCCTTCTAAAAAATTCAATTATTTTCGTTCGTATGTAGAGTGTTTTATAGAGTGTTTGTTTTAAAACGAAAATAAATAAAGAAGAAAATTACATATTAGCATATCGTCTTCTTTATTTCGCCTGTATTTTTGTCACTGTTAACTGCCTCTTTTCGAAGGGCAGGGTATAGCCTTTGACGTCACGGAAGTCTGTAATTCTTATCGAGAATAATCGTCCTAAAGTACACTTAGAAACACGTGTGAATAACCTCCTTGATAACTTTCAACCTCATTTGTAGCTTTCACGTTTGGCCTTGTCTGCTAACCGACACTGAAATGCGCCATATTACCGACTCACTGAACCTTTTGAGATGATAACTGTAAGTTTTTATTGTAGTGAAACTTGTTAACGTTCTGGATCAAATTATTGTATCAGGATTGGCGAATGAATAGCGACTATAAGTTTTTACTGGCATTTCAGCCTTCTGGCAAAACCAGTGAAGGAGTCAGAAAATACGTTGGTGGAACACTTAAAAAACGAGGAACATATTTGACACGGGAATGAAAATAAAAAATCCAGAGCGACATGTTTGGGTCCAAGGCGTTGATTCAACACTCAACGAAAGGAACCTCAATGTGTGCTTTCACTGCGCACAGCTTAACAATTGGACAACGGAAGTATATTTCTGATTTGATTATATTGTTGACTAGTTACATGACGGGTAATATTCAAAACCGAGTTTGGTTCCCATTGCAGTTAAAAGGTTTCGTATCCATGTATAGTTGTATTGACACTGTACATCTAGGATATGAAAATTTTCACTACTTTTTAAAAACTGGCTTGGTCCAAAGGCCGGGGTTGTAAAGTTTGGTTTGGGTATGGATGTGCCTCTGAGAGTCTGAAGAGGTAGTGGACCCTATCATACCAATTTTCACCACCGACAAAGGACCCATATCTATACTATGTCAGAGATGCACATTTTGGCCCAAATTTAAGACAAGTTTGCCATTTTTTCCTAACAAATTTCGTTCCGTTTTAGCAAATTTTGGTAAATTTGAAGAAAAAAATATTAGAAAATTTACCAAATTCGGCATTATAAAAGTGGTCCTTCATAACCATGAGGGCCCCGAAATGAACCCATGTTCAAACCTACTCACGAAAGGAACCTCAATTTTTTGCCTTTCTATGCCGCCCAGCTTAACAATTGGAACGAAGTATAATTTCTGCTTGATATAATTGTGTTGACTAGTTACATTTCCGGGTAATATTCAACCGATTCTGGTCCCATTTTCAGTTCAAAAAAAGTTTTCGTATCATGTATAGTTGTAGTGACAACTGTACATCTGGATATGAAGAAATTTTTCCACTACTTTTTTTAAAAACTGGCTGTGGTCAAAAAGGCCCGTGGGGTTGTAAAAGTTGGTTGGGTTGGGATGTGCCTCTGAGAGTCTGGAACTAGTAGTAGGACCCATACATAACCAATTTTCACACGCGAAAAAGGGACCCTAGCTATACTATGGGTCAGAGGATGCACATTTTGCGGCCCAAATTTAAGACAAGTTTTGCCCATTTTTTCCTAACAACTCGTTTTCTTTTTAAGAAATTTGTGAAATTTAGAAGAAAAAAAAATATTAGAAAATGTTACCAAATTCGGCATTATAAAAAGTGTCCAAGTCAATAAACCATTGAGCCTGAAATGAGACCGCTGTTGGAGGCACAATCCCAGAGTTATATAATGGTATACATACTTTTTCAGGAGCCGTTTAAGACACTGGTGGAAGATGCCTCTCTGATGTTAACAGGAATCTTGTTCCACAGCCTAGGACCAATTACGGTGAATGGGCTGTCGCGAAATCTATCTACCGTGGTACGAGGAATCACGCTGTGTAACATCGGAAGAAGACCGTAGCCTTCGTCTCAGTGTACCATCAACATTCCTATCCAAATATTATCACATTTGACAGATTGATGAACCTGTCTGTGAAGAACTTACCGCATAAGAAGGATCTTGTAGCTGGTACGTTCCTTACCATGTTAACAGGCAACCCCGATTAGGAGTGATCAAAACTTATTAAACTGACTATTTTCCTTTAAGTAAATGGTCTTGATTTTAAGCTCAGAATGGCTGCCATATTAAAAATACAATGACTGACACACGATCTTTCAAGTGTATTTCATATTTGGATTTCTTAATCCTAACATAAGTAGAGACAACAAAATCTAGTCGAATCGTCTTGGAGCTAAGTACTACGGAAAATCATTTTAGTGCAAATTGGCGCCATATTAGATAACAAATACCTGACAAATTTATTAAAATATGTCATACTGTATTTTTAAACCTGGCAAAAACATGGGTTTAGACACAAAAATCATTGTTTATAACCGAATACTGGGACATTGAAATGTTATTGGCATTCATTTTGAAAAATGGTCACCGGTACGGCCGCCACAAGTCATCTAGCTGGGGTCCCTTTTTGAAATAATTGGTTGTGGGCCATATTAAGCGTGTACCAATATGCTATACTTCTATCACAAGGCCAGATTTTGCCCAGATTGGCCTCCGATCTCCTCTGGACCCGTTATGATAGCTCATGCAAGCGGCCTATTCCCAACAACCAACAAACAAATCAGGAGGTTTGATATTAACTGTTTACGTGGTCTCATATCAATACTGAGTGTTTTATAATTATACAATGCAACATGGAAATATTGAGATGTAAACGTGGTAAATGTTATCGAAGCAATTACTTCCTATTTCCTTTTAACTCTAAGAGACTACTCTGTCTCGTATGCTTTCATGTAATTTTTGACCATAATTGGTATCCTGCATTGCTTCCAGACCGTATCAATTTTCTATTTATTTCCATTATCATATACAGTATCTTAAAAACATAACACAAATAAACAGAATACCTGGGGCGGTTTACGAACCGTCCAGAAGATGACATCCCCTTTTTTAAATCATTGCAACACTAAATTTACATAAATAAATAATATTTCTAGGAAAACAAATACTATTCATTACACATAAACTACACACCCACACTAGCACGTGCCCCCCTTAAATTATTATCCGCTGGTAACAAACATAGATGTTAAAATGCTAACTGTTTTGAGCGCTTAATGCCACTCAGATTGGTCCCGTTTTTCTAATAGCTTGATCAGAAAAGCTCTTTTAAGTCTGGGGATACTATAAATATACTTCGTGCACTTCGGTCTGTCTTCGACAATTCGATACTATCGCCCACGGTATCATGCTCACACTTTTTACAGGAAAAAAAAATAGAATTGTTTGTCTGGAAAGGCATTGCAATGGTTCATACATATTAGTGTAGAGAGTTGTGTATTTATGATGGTTGTGTTTCTAACTCAAGCCCTCTTGTATTTGGTGTTTCCACACAGGTTTCTGTTATTTGGGCCAATGAAGTTTTTATTTATACCTTGTCAGTGGGGGACTAATTCGTAACATAATGTCTCATTTCATATGCTGACGATACCCACTTGGTCTTTTTTCATTTTTTGTCCTAACTCCCTGTGCTGCTGAGAGGCGTTGAAAAAATTGAAGTCTGTATCCATGACTTCAAACTGGGTGATTCAAATAACTCAAATTGAACGTGATAAAACAGAATTTTTCATGCTGATCCCACTATCCGCCTTCACAAGCTCCCAATCTTGAACTCAAAATTGGTCAAAAGCATCATACAACCATCTCCAAAGTTCTAAACCTGTGGGTCATTTTTTGACAGTCATATGTCTATGACAAAACAAGTGAACTCCATTGTTTCCCTCCTCTGTCAACCTCCAGCTTCCGCCAACATCAGAAGACTCAGCATCAATCATTTGGATACGGAATACTAACACCATGTCGTCGGGCCCATATACTTCGTTTCGGTCGCCCTGGACTACGGAACAGTCTTCTCTATGGACTCAAGTCCCTCATCAGATCTCCGCCCCCCGCCTCAATCCCTTCACATAAAGCATCCAACTAATTTCTCTGTTCCTGACGCATGATCCAAGACCTCTCATGAACAATCTTCATTGGCTTCCTTTAAGAAGCCCATTCAATTCAATCTGTCTTCTTATTATAAGTGTCGACTGGACTCTGCTCCACAAGACCTCATCGATGGCAATTAGTCTTAAGCCAACATCTTCCAGTGGTCCTTTACAAGATCTGCCCTTGACGAACTCTCCTTAACATCCCCATGTGTAGTTAACTCTGGGGATAAGCATCACGCGCTTTGTGCCCGTCCATCTGGAAAAGCTTGCCGCGGAATATACGTGAAGCTTCATCTCTCACACAATTTAGAAGATGCCTGAAAACTCACTGTTTAAATTCATAGTATACTCATTTTGTCTTTGCATTTACTTTTCTCGTTATCCACTGGCTGTTATTAGTCATGTTGGTTATGTAAGTTGGCTCTTTTTGTACATTTTTATCTGTTGTGCGTTTTTTTTATATCAATTTTTTTTTGGATAGCGCCTTAAATCACCTTTTATGTAGTATGTATGTATGCATGTTATCTGAACATTTTATTGTATGGTAATGTGTATATCAGTGGCGTTTAATCAAATACGTACTAAAGTTTTCAGGAAGTCGCATCGTATAATGTTTCTACATAATATTCTAGTTCTAATTTCAAAGTACCAAAAATGACTTTAAACCCTAGGCAATAGAGGTGACAGGTCAAGTGGTGTTTTAAGTGGTTAAGTAAGTCGCGTGTTAGCCAAATCATTAACCGAGTGGCATACTAATAGGCGTCCGATCTGGAGTAGCAAAATTCCCATCCCAGAGAGGTAGCAAAATTCCCAGACTCGCGGTGATTGCTATGTCGGCATAACATGCTAAAATCGGGCCGATGTATTTAATTTTGCCCCCAATTTAAGCTAAACTTGTCGAAATTCCTCAAAAAAGAGGGATGAGAATGCGTGGGTTTGGTCCATATCTATATAAATGTCAATCGTCAGGTTAGAAAGCAATTATGCATTATAGTGCATGTGTTTCATAGTGAATTTATTAACCCGATCTATTTATTTAAATGAACTTAGTTTCTTCTGGTATTCGCTGAATTGAGCGATTGGTAGTTGAAGGTTTATACCCCAAACCCACGCATGTTCTGGAAATGTTTTACTTTTTTTTAGAAAACCCTGTGATAAGTCTTTGAGCTTGTTGCAACCCTATTCTTAAAAGCTGAATAAGAGATTCCGAAATACAATGTTAGTGACACTTTTTTCATCAAAACCCTCAAGTCCTGCGTTAAGTCCCATCGTAACTATAATGTCTTTGTGGGATTTCTAGAACCGAATATAAAGTGATGTTGGTATTATTGCGAAGGTTATTCAAAAGTGGTCCGTTGCTGTTTAAATTAGCTCCCTATCTTTAACATGAGGATAGTATAACTATATAAGGTTGTACTCTCAAATAATTAGCTATAACGAATGTATACACTATCAACTCCAAAATATCCCCAGCCTCGTATTCCCTTTTAGCAACATGCAGCATTTGATGATCTTCTTGGTACTTGATGTTGAATCATTGGGGAATCCAGGGGCCTGCATGAGAATAAATGTAAAGAGAAAATTTAAAATGAAAACTTAAAAGGGTTCATGCCAAAAATTGTAACTTTTGTTTATACCCCATTAAAAAACGTTAATGCGAAAAAAGAAAAATTTCAAGAAAAACATCTCGCTGTGTATCCAAATGTCCAATATTGTCTCCGAAAACGCGTTGTCTTAGTAAGTGGGTAGCCATGCAGTTTGGTCTGTACCACCTGGGGGGGGGGTGGGGGGGGCAAAAGCATTTATACCAGGCCTAAACCTCATAACATTACAGACCAAAAATGTTGATGCCATTCCGTAGGGTATCTTAAGCGATCTAGGGGGGTCTCGCACACCTTATACAGGGGTAAAAATTTGAAAGTGGTCAATGTTGTTTGATTGCCTACCAGACAAAATGTTTCGCGTATGGAATCGCACGGATTAAAAAAATGTATAAGTTTGTGCTATCTCTGACTTACCCTTAAGAGTTTATAATAATCTGAAAACCTTTATGGAGGGTCAAAGGTTAAATTAGCTTCTACAGGGGTCCAATATAAAAACATGCTTCAATTTCCAGTGGAAATGGGCTCATATTTTTGTAATGTCATTACATTAAAATAAGGAATAGTTGGACCATCTGCAATGTGAAATTAAACAAGTTACGCAACCTCATTAGTACTAAGCCCCTATAACCCCTATAGGGGCTGGGGTTAATTTTTGGGGGGAACTGGTAACATACTTGTACAGTCCAAACTATACCTTATTTACTTGTGATTACATCCAAATAATATGAGACAATTTTCACTGAATTGCAGCATTTTTTAGTATTTGACCCCTGTAGAAGCTAATTTAAACTTGACCTACAATAACGGTTTTCAGATTATAACTCCATAGGGTAAGTCAGGAGATTAGCACAACTATACTATTTTTTTTAATCCTTGCGAGCATACGAACATTTGGTAAGCAATTCAACAACATTGGACCACTTTTCAATTTTTACCCCGTATAATCTTTTGCGAGCCCCTAGATCGCTTAAGCTACCCCTACCGAATGGCCATCATACATTTCTGTATGTCATAGTATGATGTAGCCCTGGTATAATGCCTCTTTGCCCCCCCAGGTGATACCACTACGCTACTTCAGACGGTCTGGCTCATCCCCTATAGGTAAGCCCTGAGCCTTCACTCTGTCTTCTGCACTGACCTCATGCACTATCACTGTCCAAAACTGTGCCTTTCGCAAATGACACCGAAGCTTTCCCTCCATGAATTAACTCAAATGTCAACTCAAACTAAAGGTAGTCACCTAAAATTTCAATCTTTAAGATTTGTATGATCATTTTTCTTTTGATACATAACGTTGAATGTATAATTAACAGCACCATATGATAACTGTTTATAACAAAATTCCCGATGCTAAAGTTTCTACAAGGTTTGTGATGTTCCTTTTCTTTTTTAAGGACATCGATTTGTGCTTAGCTATTTCACTCATGAATTAGGTGATTAGCCTGATGACAACGCTCCAAATTCACTTAAAAATTAGTCGACCATTCAACCACACCTCTAGTTATGGGAAAGCATCGATGCAGAAGTGTATGGATGTTAATCTACGAAGTACCAAGTAGTATATGGGCATTATATATGGAAAAACCTTTTTTTTAAATGGAGGGTACCATCCTCGAGAAATCTCTGAGTCAGCCTTTAACATGTTTAATCTCCTCACTGTTTTGCTAAGAAGTTCAGATCATACCGTACACACCTGCACATGACAAATAAACCCAAAACAGCGAAAATCAATAAAAAGGGTCATTTGCAGTTGTACAGGGGTCAAATTTTAAAATCACTCCGATTTGGATAAAAATAGTGGCAATTATTGATGGCGCTCATAGGATTAAAATAAGGAATAGTTTTGACTGCCTTTTAAAAAAATGCTTAGTTCTCATGGTAGGGGGCACCAAAGGTCAACATCCATTGCATTCAATGGGGCTTGACCTTGTTTCTCCCCTACTTCGGTAAGCATTTAAGACACTCAAAACTATTCCTTATTTTTATCCTATGAGCTCTATCTATAATTTGCACCGTTTTTTTTTATCCAAATCGGAGTAATTTTAAAATTTGACCCCTGTACAACTGAAAATGACCCCTTTTATTGATTTTTGCTGTTTTTAGCCTATAACTCCAAAACTTTCGGCCACAGATAGTACAAACTATACCTTTTTGGAATCCTTATGATTAAACTATTAACTAGGTATACTTTTCATCATGATTGGATCAATTTCAAAATTTTTACCCCTGTTATTGACCTTTGACTGCCGAAAAACCAATTTCCCCACCCCCTACGATAACTAACTTTTTTTTGGTAAATGTTGACACCCATAGCTACCAAAATCAGTTGAAATCAGCTTCTTTAAATTTTTTTCACAGATGAAACTTGCTTTAGGGTTACTAAGATGGGATTTTGTAATTAGATTCGAATTAGATCCTATATAATTCAACGGCAGCGCTGTAAATGTGAAATTTCAGTCTGTCCATCATGAAATAGCGAAATCTCATGAAAATGATCCCAACTTGAGTTGCGTGACCCAACGCAGAGCTAATGGACGAGCGTTGACACGTGGCGCTATTTGGCCTGGCTGTTTCATATTGGATTGACATTTTCAGCGTCTGTTGGATTATTTTCGGGATCCATATTAACATTATTTAATTAAAAATTCCTTCTTATGCACCATAGAGAAGATTTTGAACTTTACCATTCACATTATAGTTTTTACTAAGCCAGTTACAATGCACGGGCACAAATCTCACAAATTTAAAATTGGGGGCGCCCTTCAAAAAACTTGCTGTTTTGTGTTATTGCTTTAAATTATTTGATTATTCAGACGACTTATGCCGATGTAGAATGACCATTGCACTTTAATACGAGCACGGGCGCACTCCCAAAGCGTCCCGAACCCAGAACCGGGACCCAGAACCCCTCAAGTGTTACAAAAACTAGCCTTGGACCAGCCAATTTGCAGTGCATAAAACGACAATGGACATTAATAAATTTAGCATAATATTTCTTACAAACTGGCAAGTTATTGTTAGTACCATGAATTGGTTGGAATTAACCAGCTGGTTCTTTTCCAGTGTGGACACGATATTCTATCCTGCTCAATCTAAATAGTCACATGAAACAATTATGGAACTTCGATTAATAGAAGACTATTAATCAGTTGCAGCACATAGTATCTTCTATACATACCTTATCAGCATTAGTCAATTCATGTCTGGCCTTGGCAGTACTATTTCTACTCACCGCGCATAATTTCCATACACACAAACATGACAACTTATTCATATACAACCTGATTAATTTTATAAAACTCTACACCTTTTAACAGCAGCAAAAAAAGGGTCATTGTGTCAGGTTTTTCAAGGGGTCAATTTTTAAAAATCACTCCGATTTGGATACAAAATAGTGGAATTCTTGATGGATCTCATAGGATTCAACTAAGGATAGTTTTGACTGTCTTTTAAAAAAATGCTTAGTTCTCAGGGTAGGGGGCACCAAAGGTCACAACATCCATTGCATTCATGGGGCTTGACTGTTTTTCTCCCCTACTTCGGTAAGCCATTTAAGACACCAAAACTTTCCTTATTTTTTTCCTATGAGCTCTAATCTATAATGTGCACCGTTTTTTTTATCCCAATGCGGGTAATTTTAAAATTTGACCCCTGTACACGAAAAATGACCCCTTTTATTGATTTTTGTCTGGTGTTAGCCTATAACTCCAAACTTTCGGCCACAGATAGTAAACAAATCTTACCTTTTTGGAATCCTTATGATGAAATTAACTAGGTTATACTTTTCATCATGATTGGATCAATTTCAAATTTTACCCCTGTTAATTGACCGTTGACTGCCGAAAACCACTTTCCCCACCCCTACGATAACTAACTTTTTTTTGGTAAAATTGTTGACACCCATAGCTACCAAATCCGTTTGAAATAAAGCTCTCTTAAATTTTTTTCACAGATGAAACTTGCTTTAGGGTACAAGATGTGATTTTGTAATTAGAGCGAATTAGATCCGATATATCAACGGCATCGCTGTAAATGTGAAATTTTCAGTCCTGTCCATCATGAAATAGCGAAATTTCATGAAAATGACCCCACTTAGTCGTGACCCACGCAAGCTAATGGACGAGCGTTGACACGTGGCGCTATTTGGCCTGGCTGTTTCATATTGGATGGACATTTTGTCACGTCAATAGGTTGTGTTATTTCGGATCCAATTTCATTATTGTAATTAATCAAATTCCTTATGTGACACATAGAGAAGTTTGAACTTACAGTCACAGGTAAGGTTGACGAGCCAGTTACAAATGCACGGTGCAAATCTCAAAAATGTTGAAAATTGG
>JAMKCH010017939.1:0-35392 GCA_023653785.1 Ophioderma brevispina
TGATTTTTCTTCTTTATAGACCTACTGTATAGGTGACCGCAAGGCCATTGCTACCGAAGCGGTCGTCTCCCCCTTTTTTCTTTAGCATAATATCATAAAAGGGAAACTTCTGTGAATGGGACTCGAACCCACAACCTCTCTGTTAGTACCAGAGCGCGGCTAACCAATTGTGCCATCACAACTTGATGGGTTCATTTGAGTTTCGATCACTAGAGTCCCACCGCTGGCGACGTCACGTAGTTGCCGACCTCACTCAGACGATCACCATTTCCTTTTCTCGAATGTGATACGGACAACTTAAATTAATTAATATACGTACGAAATGATACGTTGACCGAATTCTGATGTGATATTTTTGATAAAAAGCGGGGTGTAGCATACTATCGTAAAAGGAACTTTCGCCATATATATATGGCATACGCGTCGAACGCTATGGTGTAGAAACCTCGAAAAGACCCATCACATGCTGTAGTGGCGCAATTGATTAGCGAATCCAAGAATCGAAGCGGAAGTAGGTGTGGCGTTAGGTCCCATCAAACAGGACGTTAATTTGAGAGTAATAATGCTACGTCCGCCTGTCATCAATTTATTTCGATATATATATAGAGAGAGAGAGAGAGATATCGGAATTACTCGTGGAAAAGTAAGCATTGTTATGGTAATTTTAGAACTTTTGTTTATTGCACCTATTATTTGAAGGAAACGAAAGACTTGCCTGTGCTGTAATGGGTGGAATGAGCTGTAATATACCTTTAGTGTTTTTGAAGGAAACCAAAGATTTATAAAAATATGTTTACAGTTAATTTTTCATCAAGCAGAAAGGGGCACCCTGAACACCAATAGGGATACCAATGGGTAGAGTAAGCCCAGTTTATTTGGTGTTTGTTGTTCATATTCAACCATAGCCATTCCAGGTTATTCTATTCGACGCAACGAAAACGAAACCAAAACAGGTCTCAGTGCACCCATTGGATACACGCTTTATTCCGTTTTAATACATTTAACTCTGACGGAAATAAAGCGGTACTCCACTGGGTGCACTGAGCTGTTTTGTTTTGTTTCGTTTCGTCGAATATAATAAGCCCACTACCCATGCATTTCATAAGGAAATGTCCTCTAACATTCTGTTGAAATGTGGGTGATCTTTTCGCCACCCACAATACCTCGGGAAAATCAACTAATTCAAACTTACTGCATCCCTTTTTGGCGTCCCTTGTATATTGGTTTTCCTTCCAAAAAGGCTTCATCTATCTCTATATCACTGCAAAATTGCATAGGAGGAACTGGTCCCATTCCCAAAACGCTTCCCATACCAGTTTTGAAATAAGTAGCCGGTGAGGGCTGACCAGTACAACTGCATGAATGTGGTTAGGAGCTACGCTCTGATATGGAACATTGCAGGAAGAGTCTTGCTTCATATGAGGGATCGTGTGAAGTGGGCAGCATTTGTACCGAGGTATGTCCAGATTCAAACCAACTGTTTGCTCTGATCGAAGTTTCGTGACCACGATCTATTTGACATCGCCAATTTAAAGCCATCGGGGTCACGCGGCACGACGGTTTTTAGATTTCATCTTGGTTTTGACGGGAATTTCTCACATATCATACCTGATGCCAGAAGGCCTTGACTACAAAGCCACTCTTGTAGGGGCAAGTTTTCTTTATCGAATACGGCGAAAAATGGTCCACGGGTTCCTATGTTTCTCAGTGGATTCTTCGGCGTTTGAGTGTGGGGTAACAACCCCTGGGTCCGCGATGCCTGCTTCGCCATTACGAAATGTCACTATTCAAGTGATACTGCAAATAAGAAGGCACCTTAACAACTCCAATAAGTTCTTCAATGAGTTTAAACGAAGGATACATTTGATAAAAAGAGGAACCTTAATTGATGATTGAAAAATACAATTTGCCAGAATCACTTACATAATAACGATTTTAAAATAAATAACTCAATTACATGATAGATTGGCATTGCAGGAGTGGAAAAATATGTGTAAACACCTTTAGGAAACTCACGGCGAGTGTATTTGGGTAGGCGACGTTTCATATAGAAGTCCCATGGATGCAAATGAGGTATTGTCTTCATTCCTTCAAGGGGCCACGACTGACAAATGTTCATACAGCGCATGACGGAATCAATGTAATACATCATTTGCATCCTGGGACTTCTATATGAAAGTTTCTACGTGTATGGCCTATATTCCATCCTCTCTCAATCTCTCTCTCTCACATTCTCTCTCATCTTTCAATATAAAAGTTGTATCCTTTGTATTTAATTTGAACAATCTGTAATTGGATAAAAAAAACAAAAAGTGATAGTATATAGAAAGAGACGCAGACCGAATTATATGTAACATCTTATTATTAAATTGGGAAATACACCGTGTGAAAAGGAATGCCAGACTCAGCTAGTTAGTCCGTTTTGGTTAACAAGTAAGATAAGGGGAAATTATTTAATTTCTGAGTGTAGGGTTAGAGTTAGGCTCTAGGATTAGGATTGGAAGGTTAGTGTGTAGGATTAGGTGAGGTTTTTTAGGGTTAGGGTTGTTTAGGGTTAGGGTTAGAATTTAGGGTCAGAGTTAGATTTTAGGAGTAGGGATTTAGCGGTTAGCGTTTGGGTAAATTTATGATTAGGATTGGGTTTACGGTTATGTTTTTGTGTTAGACGCTAGGTTAGGGTTTTAGGATCAGGACTAGTTTAATAGGGCGGGAATATGGAATAAATAAAACAGCCATCATTCTATAATTCGATGACATTCACAGGGGAAAAAGTTGTCCCTGTCAAGGGTAGTATTAGATGCGACGCATATGATTGTTAAAGAAGCGTCCTTTTTATAAGGATAGTATCCACTGGGGGAAATGGGAAAGTGGTAAGAATATAGAGAGTAACTATAGAATAAAAAGTGGTAGTATAATAGAACGACGAGATATATTACCACTTTTTCCCCTTACACAGGAGAAGAAAAAAATGGTAGGATATAGAGGATACAAAGATAATTTCCTCCCAATAAATAGGCAACATTCTTCTGTGTGCCAAAACGACTGGGGGAGAATCACCCGTTTGAAAAGGGGTAATACTCGCTTGCTGAGTAGCTGTTGGGGGTGCCATTAGATAAGGGGGTTTAGTATTAGGGGGTTACTTTTTTCCCATGAGGAAAAAATTATAGGGAAAAAAAAGTGGTATATATAATAGAGGACGAAAATAATATATAGTGCACTTTTTCCCTCACGAAAAAAAATACAGGGGAAAAAAGTGGTTAGTATATATAGAGCGACGAACTAATATATAGTACACTTTTTTACCCTGAGGAAAACTATTACACAGGGGAAAAAAGTGATACATAATAGCAGCGACGAAGATAATTTCCTCCCAATAAATAGGCAACATTCTTAATGTGTTTCAAACGACTGGGGGAGAATCCCCCCCATTTGAAAAGGGGCGCCGAATCAGCTGTGAGTAGCTTTTGCGCGGGTGACAGTAGATAAGGGGGTTTAGTAATAGGGGGTTATGGTAAAGAAGGACAAAAGTGTCCAAAAAAGACAATAGAAGGGCAAAATTGCCAAAAAAAAGGTATATGGGGAAAAAAGTGTAGGATAAGATAAGTACCACCTTTTTTCCTGATGCGGGGCAAAAAGTTGTAGTATAATATATAGTACATTTTGTCCCCTAGGAAAAAAATACAGGGGAAAAAAGGGTAGTAATTTATAGGAGCGAACGAACATATATAGTACACTTTTTTCCCCTCAGGAAAAAAATACAGGGGAAAAAAAGTGTAGTATATTATAGCGCGACGAACATAATATATAGTACACTTTTTTCCCCTGATTGAAATAATTACACGGGGAAAAAAGTGGTAGTGGTGGTAGGATAATAGAGAACGAAGATAATTTCATTCAAATAGATAGATAGGCAACATTCTAAATGTGTTCTAACGACTGGGGGAGAAATCCAGTTTTGAAAGGGGCGCAGACTCAGCGTGCTGAGTAGGCTTTTGGGTGGTGACTTGACAGTAAGATAAAGGGGCGTTTTAGTAATAGGGGGGTTACTGTAAAAGAAGGACAAAATTGCAAAAAAAGGGAAGGGGAAAAAAGTGGAGTATAATTATAGTACCACTTTTTGCCCCTCAGGAAAAACATACAGGGGAAAAAAGTTCGGTAGTATATATACAGCGACGAAATAATAGCGTGACCACTTTTTTCCCCTCAGGAAAAAAAAACAGGGGAAAAAAATGGTAGTGATTCGGTAGTATATATAGAGGAGAACATATCTATAGTACCCTTTTTTCCCCTGATGAAAATAATTACACAGAGCGGAAAAAAGTGGTAGTATATATAGAGCGACGAAGATATTTCATCCCAAATAGATAGGCAACCTTCTTAATGTGTTCTAACGACTGGGGGAGAATTCCCCCGTTTGCAAAGGGCGCAGACTCAGCTTGGTGAGTAGGCTGGGGTGACAGTATAGAAGGGGGTTTAGTAATAGGGGGGACTGTAAAAGAAGGACAAAATGCCAAAAAAAAAGGACAGGGGAAAAACGTGGTAGTATAATATATGTACCACTTTTTCCCCTCAGGAAAAAATACAGGGAAAAAAAAGTGGAGTATATATAGAGCGACAAACTTAATATCGTACCCACTTTTTTACCATCAGGAAAAAAATACAGGGGAAAAAAGTGGTAGTATATATAGAGCGACGAACATCTATTATAGATCCACTTTTTTCCCCTGAGGAAAAATAATACACAGGGCGAGGAAAAAGGGTAGTATATATAGAGCGACGAAGAAGATAATTCTCCCCAATAAATAGGCATCATTTTACTTGTTCTAACGATTGGGGGAGAATCCCCCATTTGAAAAGGGGCGAAGACTCGGCTTGCTGAGTAGCTTTTGGCGGGTGACCGTAGATAAGGGGGTTTAGTAATAGGGGGGTTACGGAAAAGAAGGACAAAAGTGTCCAAAAAGGACAAATAAGGGCAAAATTTCACAACAAAATGACAGGGGAAAAAAGTGGTAGTATAAGATAATAGTACCACTTTTTTCCCCTCAGGAAAAAAATACAGGGGAAAAAAGTGGGTAGTATTATAGAGCGACGAACATAATATAGTACCACTTTTTCCCCTCAGGAAAAAAATACAGGGGAAAAAAAAGTGTGTATATATAGAGCAAACGAACATTAACCATTATCTATAGTACCACTTTTTTTCCCATGGATTGCAAAATAATTACAAGGGAAAAAAGTGGTAGTATATATAGAGCAACGAAGATATTTCCTCCCAAATAGATAGGAAACAGTCTTAATGTGTTCTACCGACTGGGGGGGAATCCCCCGTTTGAAAAGGGGCGCAGATTCAGCTTGCTGAGGAGCTTTTGGGGGGGACAGTAGATAAGGGGGTTTAGTAATAAGGGGGTTACTGTAAAGGAGGACAAATTGCCAAAAAAAGACAGGGGAAAAAACGTGGTAAGTATAATTTATAGTACCACTTTTTCCTCTCAGGAAAAAAAATCCAGGGGAAAAAAGTGTAGTATATTATAGAGCGACGAACATAATATAGTCAACTTTGTTCCCTCAGGAAAAAATACAGGGAAAAAAGTGGTAGTATATATAGAGCGGACGAAATTAATCTAAGTACCACTTTGTCCCCGATGAAACATAATTACACCAGGGAAAAAAAGTGGAGATATAAGAGCGCACGAAGGATATTTCCTCCCAAATAGCTGAGGCAACATTATTAATGGTTCTAACGATGGGGGAGAGAATTCTACCCCCGTTTGAAAAGGGGCGCAGACTAGCTGTGAGTAGCTTTTGGGCGGGGTGGGGACAGTGATAACGGGGTTTGTAATCCAAGGGGTTACTGTAAAAGAAGGACAGAAATTGCCCAAAAAACAAAAAAAGGACAGGGGAAAAAAAAGTGTTAGTTATAAAATGTACCACTTTTTCCCCTCAGGAAAAATAATACAGGGGAAAAAAGTGGTAGTATATATAGAGGCCGAACCTAATATAGGACCACTTTTTCCTCAGGAAAAAATACAGTGGAAAAAAGTCCGGTAGTATATATAGAGAG
Organism: Ophioderma brevispina; assembly: GCA_023653785.1. NCBI lineage: Eukaryota > Metazoa > Echinodermata > Ophiuroidea > Amphilepidida > Ophiodermatidae > Ophioderma > Ophioderma brevispina. Next base: position 6,062 of record JAMKCH010017939.1, read on the forward strand.
ACGAAAATAATATAGTACCACTTTTTTCCCCTCAGGAAAAAAAAATCCAGGGGAAGGAGGGAAAAAAGTGGTGTATTATATAGAGCGAAGAACATATATATAGTTCCACTTTTTTCCACTGAGGAAAATAATTACACAGGGGAAAAAAAGTGGTAGTATATATACAGCAATGAAGTAATTTCATCCCAATAGATAGGCAACATTCTTAAGGGGTAGTATAATATATAGTACAACTTTTTCCCCTCAGGTGGTAGTTAGAAGCGGTGGATTACCTGTTGTAAACAGCCATAATTTTTGAGAAAGGGCTCAGACACAGCTTGCTCCAATGTGTTGGGTGTATTGGGCGGGATGCATAAAGCACGTTATTTTTTTTTTCTTACAAAAACAAGCAAAATAAGTCCTTTTAGAACCTGGCACCACTGATGAAAACCATTCCGAGGGGAAAAAAGTGGTACATTGCCAATAATCTTTGGAGCATATTAAAGCTTTAAATAAAACAAGCTTTTCCCACGAATCAATTACCAGATGTGATATTATTTCATTTAAAGTTGCAATGAGCTGGCACAAAACTAGGCCCATTTTTTATGACTCGCCATGTATCATCGGCAGTTTTTGAGGGCTGGATTTTGTAGTTAAAGGTAGTTTTTGAGGCAGATTTTTTCCTGATGGAGGTTAAAAATTACCAATGAGCAGGCAAAAATGGGTCGATTTAGCATGAATTCAAGCTTTCTTCTTCCTGGTCAAAGCTTCTGGCGGTGGCAATTGCACCTGTCCGGTACGCTACTGCAATGCACACCTTCAGGGATCTTACCAAATGAGTTCATGTATTGAATCTTTGCTTCTTGAGACAACATGCATTTTTGAACAGGTGTACCACAGATAGAGACACCATACAAGATGCATGCAAACGGATTAATTGCCATATACAGATGGATACAACAATATTAATATGGCCAAGTAACAAAAGATAAACAGAAACATTACCTGACCATTGTATGGGAGACCAGGTTTGAAGCTTCGGGTACTTCAATTTTCAAGTATACAGTTGGCTTGTCAATTCTGCACTTAAGCACTCTCAGTCATAGTAACACCTGAAAAATACAAATGATAAAGGAGCAGATTTTGCATTGTGCCACCAGTTTTGGGGTTGTAATGTGCAGAGCCTGTACCCTACACATCGGACCAGCATCAGGACAACTTCCTGGAAATAGCTTGCACCTTTGATAAATAAGATTCAGTGCAAACACGAAATACTGGTGAATTCAATGATGTAAAAAATCAGCAACAACGCACCTACCCATCCTAACGTTTCGTGTTTTGGATGAATATGAATTGAGTCTACCTAAAATATCCCTTATCATATCTTAATGCTTGAAGAAATACACCTTAAAGCTAGACAAGCAATAAACTAATATACATGCTTCCAAGGGTTTTTTTTCGGGTGTGGCCCATTTTGTGATCGACCCACGCACACATGACCTGATGAATTCACCAGACTTTACGGAATAAAGTGGCACTTGATTGCCATAAGAATTGATCAGGAGTACTAGTGTCAGTGGTCACAAAATGGCCACACCCGGGTTTTTCTGCTCTGGGGGACAGTGCTGTTCCTATATTTCTGGCCAGGATTTCTGCCCGGTGGGCTCACTCATTCTGTGATACTGACCGTACTGATCGTTACCAAAATCGCGGACAAATAGGGCACGCGAGAGCGAACATAGATGTGAACCCCTGTTGTAATACAGTTTTTGCGTCCAATCATGTATCACAAATACATATCCAATGGGATAGAACCACCATACGATGGGGGAACCATTGTCATTAACCACCATGGCGTGCCATATTTGTCCGCGTTTTTGGCAAAGCTTGGTAACGATCATGCGGTCAGTGGTGCCGGTTGGGTGAGCCCACCGGGGATTCTGGTTCCCAAATGTCTCTATACACATGATTATCTGGTTGTGACACTTAGCGACCCTGGGTCCAAACTGTTGGACCCTTATCAATTCATCATACTTTGTACGGAATAAACTGCACACATAATTCTGCAGTTTATTCCTTACGTCCTATGAATCATCAAGGGTCACTGGTGACCCAGGGTCGCTAATTGTCACAACCCACTTAATTTGCCTGAAGCTAAGGATACCAATACTTTTCAAAGGCACAAATGCTTGAGGGCCATTATGCACTTTATGTTCTACCTTTCTGTTTATTTGGGACGAGTTTAGGCCAAATATCAGTTTAGAACTTATTCATCATGTGATCTTAGAATGATAAATAAACTGAAGCATTGAAAAGGCCCATGACTTATTTCAGATCAAACCCGCAAATTTTCGCACTGAGCTTATTTCAGCTCAACCCATTCTTTGCTTACCTGTTTCCGTTCTCAGTAAGAAAAGGCCGCTTCAATCTTCAGTTTGTAAAGCCACCTATTCCTTGAGAAAAAATCCCATCCCAACCGAGCATGGCTTGTCAATGGTTAATAGGTACATCCATCGAACCGTATCCTGAAGAAGAAAGTGGGGTCAACCATAACATATGAAAGGCAGTTGAAATATGGTGCGATATATATCCTAAATTTTTTTGACTTATAATTGGAATTTTCATTAAAATTTATATTCTATTCTAATTCTATCTATTCAAACCCATCCTTTCTCATTTGTGGGGGTGATTTGGAAAGCACCGTCGAATTTCGCAATTGCCCAGTTTTCAGATGGCCTGCCCTGTCGGTGTTAGTGGCATGTTCTTTTAAATGTCACCTGGACCTGCCAGTGGGCAATGGAATCATGTGGCACATTCACAATGGTGGTTTAATCCATATGGATAGTAATGTGGACATTCATTTGCTGCTCCAATAGCCTGTTCCCGGTGGGCTAAAACAAAGACACAAAGCCAGTAGGCAGCAATGGAAGTGCATAACATTACAATGGTGGTTCATAATCCCTATTGGTTGTAATGTGCACATTCATTTTTTGCTCACTGCCTGTTCCAGGTGGTTCAAACAAATGACACCAAGCCAGTAGGCAGCAATGGAATGGCACATTAAAAAGCGGTTTTAAATTCACATGGATGGTAATCAGTTATTTGTGGCTCACTGCCTTATTCCAGGTGGCTGAAACAAAAGGACACAAAGCCGGGCACAAAGCCCCAGTAGGCAGCAATAGAACTGTGCACATAACAATGGTGGTTTAATTCAATATGGATTGTAATGTTGATTTGCTGCTCACTGCCTGTTCAAGGTGGCTCAAACAACAGGACACAAAGCCATTGAGTCCATGGTTCTTCAATTATTTTGAGCTGAGGCCAAAGAATGTCGAACATGTTTGAAGTTCCCTACTTGAGGGGCCAAATACACCTAAATTCTTATGTTTCCCCTTTATATTTTAGAGCACGTTGAGGGCCATCATACACTCGGCGTATTTACGCATATACAGCCAAATCCGTGAAGCCGATAACAAAATACGCGAATTTAGCGCTTTTCGACGAACGCGTACGCGTCGCGCAGGGAACTGGATTTTCTTAGTGGGTAAGTCGTTTTTAATCTCCATGAATACATGATATTTTACAATTACTGTTTATCCTAATTTAAGGCAAATTCCTTTGTATTCTGTCGTGTATGAATTAGGGTTAAATAACTGCATATTTACTTTTGCTCAAAATGGTACAAATCCATGCACTTGCGCTGAATTTGATGCTTGTCCAATACACTCCTTCCTTCGAGCTCGTGCATTGAGACGCATCAAAACTCAGCGCGCTGCATTGATTTTGTCCCATTTTTTGTCCGCAGAGTAAATTCGTCAGTTATTAACCTATAATAAGTAATGGTTGGGCGGGCCGGATTTGGCCCGCAGCCGCCTATTGAGAACCTGCAAGTAGGCAGTAAATACAATTCGTCACATTTGGAATAGTGCCTACATACTATGTACCACATTTAGCCTATGGAACAGTGCATTAAACTATATGTGGATGAACCACTTTTGGTGATGTTTTTTTGTTCTTACAAACTCAGAAGCAAACATTTCCCGGTTTAAATTTCTCTGGGGTATTGAGAAAAAATATAAAATTTCTTAGATACTAAATTTTCAATTTTGATGGTGTAAAGTGCACAGGGGTCGGGGTTTGTCCTATCGGGTTCACCCACCCTTTATCAAATCATACCTGTACTTAACAAACTCATCCCTGCACCCTGTATAGTGTTGAAAACCCACTACTTCTATCTATGTGCTTTTTTTATTTTTTTTAACAGAAATGAATACCACATGATCAGAGTATGTTGAGAAGCTAGTGTATGACTATGCGGACTTTGACTTACATCATTGACGTGTCACAAGTGGTATCTGTTCCCATGATGTACCCAGAGTAAATTGGCTTCAATTGAGCCCTTTACGGTTCACCATAACTATATCTGTACAACAGGTAAACAAGAAGATAAAATTAAACAAAGGCTGGCACTTTTTAAGTTTGGGACCCGTCTTAAAAAGACAATGCCAGCGATTTGTCAATCGAAAATTTATTTTTTTAAAATACATCGCGGCACCCAGAAGCGAGTGTCGTCTGCCGTTGTGAATAGGGCCAGGTCACCGAGGAGGGTCACCAAGGTCATGTTAGAAGATATAAAGGAGGAAGAGCAAATAAGGTCAAGAGGAGTAAATGGTGTGTGGTAGTCGGAACTACACGAAGAGTTGGAAAGGGAAAAGAGAAGCACGGAGGGGGTTAAGAAATATGGTTGGAGGCAGGGGGGGGCGGAGAATTGGTGGTAAAGGAGGGGGGATAGGGAGGTCATGGGGTAGAAGTGCAGGGGGGGGGTCACCCATCCTGTCACCACCACCCAGCACCCTCCTTTCCGCCAAGTTTACATCACCGTAGGCCTTACGGCACTCAGATGGCAGTGCACATATTAATGTTCACATTTTAATTAACTAACTTAACCATTAAAAAAACAACCGGCCAACGGTCACATGAGGGTCACCAAGGTCACATGAGGTCACCTACCTTCACCCCATACTTCACTTTTAGACTACTTCTGCAAATTTTGAATACTGCAAAGTTAAAAATTTGCAAGAATCCCCCTGGTGAAATGAAGCTCAGATGCACACATAAGACACAGTGCATGGTTATTACTTGCAACCACCACTAACTAACCCACATATTAATTTTACTCAAATTTGGACATTGGGATCTGGTGAAAGTCTCTTCCTTTGAACATTTGCTAGGGAATTGGGATTAAGAGGGGAAACTCATTTGGGAGGATCACTGATAGTGTCTTTAATAAATTGTATGATTTATAAATATTGTTAAAAAAGGTTAATTTCCAAAAATTCAATTGATTATGGTTATGCATATTGTGTTCAAGCCAAAATATTTTGGATCATATTGTTTACTACTGACAGGTATGTCAAACCAAAAAATTTGTGTAGCTAGGAAAATTGATTTATTAGGTCCAATCATGGGTTAAATGATTAGGCCCTTGTCTCTTAACAGGATTGGAACTTTAATCATATGGTATACAATGGCCAGATCTGGGACCACAATGAACATATTATGACTACAATGACCATATGGGGACCACAATGTCCATATTGGGAACACAAAAGAACCATACTACGGGCCAACCTGTATCACCTGTGCTCGAAGGAGAGTTGTATGTTATGAACCCAAATGATCATTATGGGAATGTGCTGCAAAAAACAATGTCTCATTTTTAGCCCCCAACTGTATGCATACTCTTCTTCTAATGTTAATTTTCTCAAATTTGTCCAGATAATTAACCACTTTCTCTAAATTGCCAAATTTTCCAAATTTTATAAAAAAAGAAAAATTAATTTTTTATTTTACATTGGCCCAAAATCTGAATCTCAAGAACATGAGTCCCATTTTACAGCAGCACATTTTTTTTATCACCACTAATGGCAACTTTTACAAAGCAGGGTTAGGGAAGGGAAGAAGCTGAGTAGAGGGATGATGGTGATGGAAGGGATAAGAGAGCAAGAGGAATTTTAGGGGAGAACGAGAGGAAAGTGTACAGGAGTGAAGGGGTTTGTACAGTTTTTGACCCCACTTTTCTGCACCCAACTTTTTCTGCGACCGCCTTTTCCTGCCAACCGTTTTTGGGCCAGAATTCAGCAGCCTTTGACGGAATAAAGTGACATGATACTGTACTTATTTCGTAAAAGCTGCTGAATTCTGAGCAAAACTGGTTGCAAAAAAGTGTGTGCAGACAAAGTGGGGTAACAAAATTGTACCAACCCGAGTGACAAGGATAGAATTGAGGTGTTGAGGTAGTAGGTGCAGAACTAGCATGGAAATTGAGCAGAGAGAGAGAGATAGAAATCTTGCAGAAGGGGGAAGGGGAGATCCTCCTCAATGAGTTTCTACTATTTTGCAGTTTGGTATTGGACATGTAAGGATGTCCAATGCGAATCATCTATTTTGCTAAGGCCGTGAAATATGTGTACTGAATCTGTTCACGTATCTACATCACTACAAGAGCAAATAGATAAAAAAGATGGGGAAGAAAAACTTGACAATTGATGACACTCAGATTGTGGTGTATGATAAGGACAGAGCATCTCCATATCCATCGGTGAACTATACTTGGATGGGAGAGGAATGTGGAAGGCTGGTTGTGATAGGTCAAGGAATGGGAGAGAAATTGTTGAGAGTAATAGAGGGAAGACCGCAGAGAGTAATTTTTTAAAAAATACATTTGGTCCTCAGATCAACATGTGTTGCCTGCCATCGCGGTTTTTAATGATAGGTTCTCATATGACCTTTGACCTGGGCATTGACCTTTACTGCAATCAACAAATGAGGATCCAAAGCTATTGTAAAATGCGGCTCGTTTGCTCAGACCGCCGTCAGCCCTGTACAAAAGTATAGGAGAATATTCCAAAAAAGTGCACCAGTTCGAGTTCTAACGGCGAGCAAAATAAGTATGCAATGTATGGGGTGTGTTAGAACGTGGGTTTTGCAACCTTAGACAAACTGATTTTTTCTAATTTAATTCTAGAATTTTAATTACCATGTTCTTCAATGTGCGTTTTTGATGTGAACTACTTGCCAATCTGGCAACGATTTTTGCCTCCCGTACACAAAGAAAATGCAAAAATGCGCACTTTTGGGCCATGACTATCGTCCACAATAGGGCTCTATAAATAAAAGATTGCTGCATGCCCCAGTGTTCTAGAACGTGGATTATTCTTTGTTACTATATTTCCAACTTGCTTATATAAAACAATTTCTGATTGGACAGCATTAACAATGTGCGTTTTGGCGTTTTATCAAACCTACTGCAACCACAAAATACCTGCCAGCTTCGATGTCTGCCATTGTTGTTGTTGTTGTTGTTGTTGTTTGGAAATCCACCTATTATTTCAGGAGCCCTCCGAAGAGGTAGTAGTAAGTAGTAATTGTTAGATACACTTAGTTCACATTTTGAGATGCGCGATGTAGGAATGTCAGCCTTTGAAAATGTAAATAAGGAATCGCGTTCTGTAGCACAGGGTGAAGATATTCCAATATTACTTTATTTGCACCAATTTTACAATATTTACTGCTCAAAGAAGTATAATATATATTCTTTTATGTAACTATTGCTAACATTTTTGTGGAAACTGAATGATACCATGCTTTTAAGTAGTTTAACTGATGACGCTATTTAACATCGGTGGCGCGTATTGAACACTACACACATCCTTCATGCAGGCATTGTCTTCCAGTCTTTGCAGTATCGTACTGATATTGTGCGAGTATTACATCAAATTATACGGATAATATAACGATCCACTGGTGTTAGACGTTGATTATCATTTCATGAGAACGTTTCTCCACATAAGTGTGCTAATTTTGTGCCGAATAACCGTCGGATAGTGTGACTATTTTGAGGTTTTTTAAAGTGACTTCGTGTACTCATGCCGGGAGTTATGGCGATTCAAGAGCTATACCTTGGTACCCGGGCGACTCCATTCTGCTAGAGGGAACTGAAGGACTGGTAAGCACAGATTAGTGTAAATTATACATGTATCATGGTAACTACTCATAGGCGGTATACTAAGATGCTACTTGATTTTGGTATTCGTCTTAATAATACAGCTTATTGCAATGATTTTCGTTATGCATGACAAATTGAAGTGAATGTTAGTGTCATGAAATTATTAATTTTAATTAAAAAAAATGAAAACACTTTCAGATTAAAATAATGACTATAAAATTTGTGAACATTCTTATTGTCAATAATCAAGACTTTGATGTTGTTAATTTTCCATATGTATAAATTTAGTCTTTAGATTTAAGAAAAAGTTTGTCGTTTTGTGATACGTTAAAGGTGATATAACTTGAGTGGATTGTTAATGTTTAATAAAAAAGTTTGATTAAAGATTTTCTCAAGTACTCGTCATGTAATTAAAAATTTGTTGGACTTTGTAATTAAAAATTTGTTGGACTTTGAGCAAAACATCCATTTCTTTAAAATGTACATGTATTATATAGTTAACTAGAGCTTTGGTCAATTCCGCACATTTAGTAAATTTACACATAGGCCTACATGTACTGTTGCGGGTTGGATTGCATGATCTTGTTTACGCAATCCTCTCAGATGTTTTTTTAAGACAAAAGTATGTCTCAGCTTCAATAGTCCAAAACCCCAAGCGCTATGAGATTTTGTTTAACTATACTTTTAGTCAAAAAAAGCTATGTTACACATTTTTCTTTTAATGCACTTTTAAGATGACATTTCGGGCAGATTTTTTAAAAACAAAAATGTTAAGTCTCTTGGAAACCTTAAAAAGGGTGAAATGTAATTTTTGATACTAATGCAAATGGGAAGTTGAGACGAACCTTTTTTTTGCCAAGAATAACAAAATTTTGTCATGTTACCAACTATGTTTTAATTAATATTAATAATTTACCCAATACTGATATTTCTTGTAATCTTGATTGTCACCTTATTTTTGTGTTCTTTTGCATTTTTCAGAATTAAATGGAGAGAACTCGACGAACCAGGACACCTGTTGATTACAGAAAGTTAGCAGAAGGACCAAGCTTGCCAAAGAAATCTAAGAAATCTGAGCGTGTGACTTGGTCGACAAAGAAACTTTTTTCTTTAGAGGTCATTGCGGAGAAAACTGATGATGACGGCAATTCGTGGGTAAAGGTACACTATTGTGGATGGGATGAAAAATACGACGAGTGGAGGCAAGCCAAAGATATTATTAACATTCCATCTGCCTACCTTGATGCTACACCAGAAGCTGAGGTTCTATTCTGTAAGCAGCTTGCAGTCTCAGTTAAAGAGGCTTTGCATTGCCACCGCAAAGTGGACTCTCTCGCAGAAATCCGCCTGCCTGTCATTAAGGAAGTTTTCTCAAATTTAGCTAATACAGGCATCCCCCACGCTGTTAGAAAGGGTCGCTATACGCTGAAAACCTTCAGTCAGTGGACACCATACCTTGGCGAGGACTGGTTTTTTCGCACGGTGAATGTTCAGGGAGACTTCGCATACATACTGCTCAACACATTGGAATTTTGGATTTTGGAACGTGCTCCGCTGGTAGAATTTACCCGCACACAGGAGGCTGAGCTTGTTCACAGGGGATTTTTATGTTGCGTACGATTTGTGAGGGGGAAAGGAAATAAGTTTGATTTCCAGAACATCATCGATAGTTTATCGTAGACTTTCGAAAAGAGCTACTTTGTGCAAACCCTAAACAAATTTAAACTCTTAACAGAGGGAAAATGCAAATGAACATTGATTTGTAATTTGTACATGTAGTCATGTAGATACATGTAGTCACATTGTTTAGTGCTCTGCTGTAGAAATAGTCATTTTCTAATTTCAAAGAAACATTTTCTGTTTTTAATAGTTTTGAAAATCAATCTAGATGCCCATATGCTGAAATATTTTTAGCTAAGGTCTATTTTGTGTGATACATTGTAGGACTCCGGAGGTTTTTTTTTTTTGTGTGTATGTTTACAAGTATTGCATGATTTTACGGTGTAGCATACATAGGGCTATCTCTTTCAATTAGTCTGTGTGATTAATTTAACCAGACTCTTGATTTACTGCAAAATTGCATGTTAATGGTAACATGCACTGAAAATGACTTTTTTTACTCTGCTTTAGTTAAAAAATTGTATTACATTGTGTTCTTCACCTGAAGTTTGTAAGAAAGACAAAATTTAAGTTGAATTTTGTTAATTTTTTCTTCTGATTGCCTGGACCAAATTTTGAGTAACAATTGAGGACTAAACAATATTGAGTTGCAATTGAATATATGATATAACCATTTTTAGCCTCCCCAACTTAGTGCGGGGAAGGCTTTAGTCTGAGTGAGTGCGACTGTGCGTAGAGAGATGTACCTGTGCAACAAACGTATTTAGTTTTTACGCCATTTTTGTACGTGAACTTGCTCAAACATTTGCACTGGTACGTACTTCTGATGTCATTTTAGATGTACAAATTTGAATTCTTTTATTTTCACATTGTGCTTAGTTTGAGTTTTTTTCAGCATGGCTTACATGCACCGTGTTGCCAGATTTTATTGGTACATGCTGCTGATAGTCCTGATTGGTAATTACATACAACATACCAATGCTGAAGATTGGCCATACATTGAAACAATCCATGTGAACAATTTATATTTGTACAAACTGGCTTTTGGAAATGGGTACAGACCTGATGTATTCACAGATACAGGGCTTGGGAATATTTTGGAAAAAAATTTTGGCCAGACACAAAATTGCTCGCAATAAAGTGTTTTTTCCCCCTGTAGTGAAGATACTCAGTTCTCGCTTGAGATGGATGCGGAAAAAAATAAAAAGTTCTAAAGGGTCCCATACCAGAAGAAAGCTTTTTAAATTTTGGGAGTCAAGTGACCACAATCTTGAACTTCCACACAAAACAGGCAGTCCCAGAAAAAGGAAATTAGAGGCTGACCTGGAACAAGAGATTACAAAGCGTCAAAGAGTTGAAAATGACTTGGTCCAAGCTCAGGAAAAAAATGCCGAACTCCAGCGAGTAAACAGCCGGTTAAGAAATATTACCAAAAGGAAAAAGGGTCATAGGGGAAGGTCAAAAGGAAAGACAAAAATGAGCAAATCTCAAAGAAATAAGCGCAAAAGGCAGGAAGTAAGTACTGTCAAAGAGACAATGACATTATTACTTGGTGATAATGTTAAGTCTGTGACAATTACTATTGAGGATGAAGAGGGGCAACCTATAGAAGTGACAGTAGAGGGGGAAGAATTTCAAAAGAAAGAGTACAAGTGCACTACAGATGATATTGAGGAAATGATTTTCATCATGGACTCGCAAAATATTGCTGTTAGAGGATACCATGAGCTTGCTGCTCGTCATCCTAACCTGCCGAGATCCTACAAGGTGAACAATCATCGTAAGCAATTGAATAGTACTTGTAACTTGATGGAAACCACTGGCAGGTATAATGGCGTGTGGCAATCGCTTGGCGATTCCCTCACTCGAACACTGTCTGATCCCAAACGACAACATCTAATAAAAAATGGGAAAGTCAGAATAAAATTGAGTGGGGATGGTACAAGGGTAGGGGCTCGAAAGAACTTTGTGAATATCGCATACACCATAATAGGGGAGGATACTTGTACATCGTACAAGGGTAACTATTTGTTAGGAATCATCAAGTGTCCAGAAGAGGGTAAAATTTTGAAAGAAAGTTTGTCTCAGCTGTTTGAAGAATTCATCAATCTGACATCGGTGACGGTAAATGGAATCAACATACAGGTGGAAAAGTTTCTGGGAGGGGATTTGAAATTTTTAAACCAAATTATGGGCATTGATGGTTCAACAGCCTTTACTGTTGTTTGTGGTGCCTGTGCCACAGAGATGAAAGACATGACATGAACAAAGAGTGGTCCATGAGCGATGTTAGTAAGGGGGCTCGCACAATAGAACAAATTGAAACGTGTGCAAAAGAAAAATCATCTGCAAAAAGGTTTAATTGTCATGCACCCCCATTGTTTAAATCTATCCCAATCACACATGTAATTCCGGATACATTGCACATGTTTATGCGTATTGGCGATCAACTTATCGTTCATCTTGTTTCATATCTCCAGACTCTAGACAATATTACCCGACTTACTGGCAAACAAAAACTAGACAAGTATACCAACATAATGAGGTTCCAAGATTTTGTCCATAGCATTGGTATTCCTGACTGGCATTTCGGTATCAAAGATGGTAAACTTAATTACAGGACTTTTACAGGGCCCGAGCACCGTAAAATCATGGCTAATATCAGCCTAGAGAGCCTGATACCCAGTCACTCCAAATTGTCTGACATAATTGTCTTGTGGAAAAAATTTGAATGGATTGCCAGTAGGTGGGGTAAGAAATTGTCAGAGTTGGAAATCATTGAGTTCCAAGGTGCTGCTAAAGATTGGGTTACTCTCTACTCCAGAGTCTACCAAATGAAAGACGTCACACCGTATATGCACGTTTTGGCATTTCACCTACCTGAGGCCATGATATTGCATGGAAACATTGGGGATTTTTGCCAACAAGGTCTGGAAAAGTTGAACGACTTTATAACCAGATGGTACTTTAGATCCACAAATTTTGGCAAAAATGCTCTAAAGCAAATAATTCTAAAACAACACCGACTGCAACTTCTAGAAGATAAACGTGATCGCCCTCTTAATGGAAGGTTACTTGCAGCTCGTGTCATGAAAAAAAAGGCCACAACAAAAGATCATGTCCTGGTGCTCGACTTGTTCAGTAATGACTTCCATGCATCTCAGTTTTGTTCATGTTGTCATACACGCACTAGTACCAGTTAACAAATGTAAAATATAATTTTGAAATTAACATCCAATCCTTTCTTTAACTCTTATAACCTACATGTAACTACAGATTTTGAATATGCTGCTTCTGAAATGCGTGTTTGGTCTAATACGAACATGTAATCAATTTTGTAATTTACATCGCGAAGTTGTCGAATCTGCCCTTAACATTCACCATTGAGAAAAATAAGATGTTTGACAAGAAATGGTGTCTGTTATTTTTCATATACATTTGTAACATTTAAGGAAAAAAACCTGTGTCTCATACATTTGCCAAAGTGTGCTATTTTTTTAAATGGTCTATGCAAAATGCATATTTTTTGTGTTTTGGCCCACTTTTGTTTATGGCTGCTTCGCGGTCAATTTTTCATTTTTATTTTGACAACTAAAAAGCCAATTGTCTTGTAAGTGTGTGTGTGAAAGAGACATGACATGGCTTAGAGGTTTGTCCGGCAAAAGTGACTGCACATACTCTCGAGTGATTTTGGAAATGTTGTGTATATTATTAAACATTTTCAAGATTCAAGTTGCAGTTTAAACCTATTGCTTTCACTGAAAGAAACCATATACTTTGTGAAAAAAATGTGAAAAAGAAATTTATCTTCAGTATAAGAGCCTCCAACGTGATGAAATAAGTATTTTTGATCTTTTAATTTTGAGGGCCTATTGTATGCCCATGTGCGTGTTTTGAAAGTACATGTATTGGAGAACCAAAGAAAATGCTGTGGTGCTACATTATGTTGGATTCATACATCTTGTGGACTAAAAAATAATAATAACTGGAATATTATCTATTTCACAGGAAAATAGGAAATTTATTTTTTTAACTCAGGATTATCATCTATGTTGACAAATGAGTCCGTATTTATGAAACCACTTTTTATACGGAGTATTTTTTATATTTTTAATTGTGGCGAAGGTGGTCATAAGTAATCGTACAGTTGTGGATTGCTTGGTGCTACATTGTAAAATAATCATTTTATGTTATATTAGTTCAGTGTTTTTTAGTCTACTTTGAAAAAAAATATTGCCGTAAAACAAGCTTGCCAACCTGTATTTAATGTTGAAAACGATTTGCAGTAACTATCAAACAGTTAAAGTTTAAACATGGTAAATGAAGTTGTTTGTCTTTTCCTTTCCTTTTCAACTTGTGTGTGACATGACAAAGCAGGATATCAAGCTAACTTAATTTTATATTTTGTAATTGTGGTGATGGTAAATTGGTCATACATTGTTTGGTGCTACATGTATAGTAATTTATTAGCGTGTTTTGAGTGTACATGTACTTGTAAAAAGTGTTTTATTAGTGTGAAACCTGCCAAACTGCCTTCAACATTCAGGGAAAAACACACTATTTTTTATAACATTTACACTTATTTATGAATTGCAGCAATCAACTTTCTAGTTTCACAATGGTAAATGTCTTCAAAGCAGGTACATCATGTGTTATATATCTTAACAATCAATAACTGGTAAATTTGAAGTGTGTGCGTGCATGCGTGTGTGTGTATGTGTGACATGACAAATCATTTTTATAGCACAAGAGAAATACAACTCAGCACTTTGTAAAAAAAGAAATTACCAAAGAACAAATTAAATAAAATCAGTGCTTGTACCAAAGAAATAAATGTATAAAATATCTTCAGATAATGTTAACTTCTAGAAAGCATATTTAAAAAGGCAGCTGTTAATAATGACTAGGTAATCATTTTCTTAACATTTTGCTTGTTCTTTTAAACTCATAAAAATCTATTTTTTGCAGCTGTAAACTTTAATTGAAATAACATACTATTTGTAGTCATTGCAAGTTAAATGCAAACACTATTTAGTATTCTTTTGACAAACCCATGTACATGTAATTTTGCTTGATACTATACATCTCTTAGTACTTGTTCATAATGCTGATATGATATGGAAAAACCAAATAAAGAATTCTACTGTGCAGCTTTATCATGCTTTTGATGTGTGTAATCAATAGTGTGTACCCTATATTCAGGAATGGAATGGTCCATGAAGGCCACTCTCTCTGTTTACACAAGGTCCTTGAAACACTTATGGTTGTGCACTGTGTGTACAGGCAGAGCTCCTACAGTGTTTAGCAAATGAGCCAAACCTGCAAAAACTTTACAATATGTGCACCTATGCCTCAAGTTTGGTTCCAATTGAACTTCAAATTTTCAATTTAGGGCAATTTTACATTTTCAGCCTATCTTACAACTTGACCTCACATGACCTTTAACCTTGGTATGTGACCTTTGACCTTATTAACAAATGAGGGATCCAATGTTGCACCTATGACTCAAGTTTGGTTCCAATTGAACTTCAAATTTTCAATTTAGGGCAATTTTACATTTTCAGCCTTACAACTTGACCTCACATGACCTTTAACCTTGGTATGTGACCTTTGACCTCATCAGCAAATGTGGGATCCCATGTTACATCTATGACTCAAGTTTGGTTTAAGTCCATCCACCACCCTTTTTCACAACAACAGACATCAACAGACATCAACAACAGTGTACAAAGTGATCCCTATGTGTCTTCCTGCCTTAAGGCAGCTACACAAAAACTTAACATTTTAGTGACACACACATACACATGCACAATGGATTGCTAAGTGGTCCTGCCAGCTATGCTGGCAGCCCACAAAATACGGCCTTTCATCTGATATCAAAATCGATACTACTTCCGGTTAAATCAGGGGGTCCCAAAGACAATCAGAACATGCACTTTTAAGCACACTTACTCTGCACAGATCTTCACATTGATATCATCTGTTCTTTTGTAGATATAAGTTGGTTGAGGTATGATGTCAACACTGAACTTGGGCAGCACTATTAAAAAAAAGATAATTTTAGTTTTCTGCAGGCAATTTCAATTTCATTTCATCTACACCCTTGTTAGTTATCAAATGCAAGTTACTTTACAACTTTAACAGCAGGGGTACAGTTACATCACACTTATGCTATATTGTGTGATTAATTCGGTGAAAAAAAATGAAGTACATGATGCTGAGTTGGTGAGAAGGGTTTTAGGTAATTTTGCCATTAACAGATAACAGATATAGATGAGATAGAAGTACAGGGGCAGATTTAGAGGGGGGGGCGCACCCGGCGCACGCCCCCTCTATTCTTTGCAGAGCACATGGCGCCAGATGCCGCATAGAGCGCCA
Source organism: Ophioderma brevispina (assembly GCA_023653785.1). NCBI lineage: Eukaryota > Metazoa > Echinodermata > Ophiuroidea > Amphilepidida > Ophiodermatidae > Ophioderma > Ophioderma brevispina. The sequence continues at coordinate 22,047 of JAMKCH010017939.1, forward strand.
GGCGCACCGTAGATATATAAAAATAACTTTTTTAGGCACAGGGTGCCATTTAGATCTCTAAGAATGACGGTACAGGGTGTCGGGCGCCGTGTAGATCTAGCTTTGTGGGCCGCCCGCGGACCCCCGCCGTACCCCCCCTCTTTCAGAATTTCGAACCGACTGGGGAAAGTAGGCCTATGGAAAATATTTGGCCGGCCCCCTCTATTGAATCCTGGATTCATCCCTGAAGTACTGTCTGTTGAAATTCTCATCCTCAGATTTTATTACTGCATTACATTAAGACATTTTACAGTCCACACACCATGAAAGTATGATTATAAATATCAATAGAAAGCTGGTGACCTCCATGAAAATGAACAGAATAAAGTTTCGATTTTTATCTGTCTTGATAAATCTTGGGGCTTAAAAACTGTCAAGATTTTATTTATTGTCCTGTAGTTTCAATACATCCCAAAAAGCCCCCCAGTGCTCTAGTCATACATCATGACATCATTTTGGGTCTCACGATAACGGATCCGTGGCAAAACTGGTAAACCATGACTGTTACTCCTTTGGTTATACGGTTCGAGTCGTGATGTTACTGTTAACAACAATAGTGTCGAACGTGGTCGAACGCCGGCATTCTGTAGGGGTAATTAACATTGTTATTTGCAATTTAAGAAAGAATGAAAGATGAGAAATTGTTGGTACTTAGTGCGATAGGATTAAATAATGTGAAAACACCTATACTTCGACTTACCAATACAAGGCCAAGTTGTGGTTACCCACGGCCTATCATTGCTGATCTGCGTTGGACGCAACCCATGTCAAACATTCAAAAGTATAGGCCGAAGCGTTATTTCAACTGTATTATTTCTGCACCCTCATGATTCTTCATTCTTTCGTACACTTACCCTCGTCTACCTGAGCATTTTTGTAACAAAACTCCCGAAGGTGGGGGTGGTTACCACCCCCCCTGTGATTTTCGTTACTCTGAACAACCCATTCCTGTAAATTTGGTGGTACCAACGAGATAGCTTAGCAGTTTCTTCTTCTTTCCATTGGATTACCAAAATAAGTACTAACATCCCCATTATGACTTCCCATGCGCATATGGTTGAGGAAAGTAACGAAAAGACTGATGTAGGGTGGAAAATGATATTTCGCATTTTAGCGACTCAAACACCCTATTAGAGCTCTAAATGATGTCATTATATAAAACTATATATCCTTCCCATCATTAGAGGTCAAAAAACCGCATTCAAAATCTGATTTTCCTTCCTAACCTTTTTTTGTCGAAAAATTGAATTTTTCACCTGTGTGTGTCATGGAAATGGCAGTTTGCTGAACAGATCTGAACTTTATGATCATTGTGACTTACGCAGGCCTGTTGGTACTCATTTTGGTATCAATGGAAAAGAGGAGGACCAAGCCTATCTATTTTTTTGGGTACCAAAATCCAGTTGGTGTGATGTTTCCTGTTTGTGTTAGGCATGTTGGACTTCTCTTCCGGCGGGGGGGGTGGTTACACACCCCCCCCTATCGATTCACTTTGGGATCACCCTGTATCTTACCTATACCCCGGTGATGTTTGTTTTTTTTGGATTAAAAGGAGCGGACCATTCCATTGACACGTACATTAATAATTTGGGCACCAAAAAAGGGGTTTTAGCAGAGCCCGGGGAAAAACCTAAGGGGGGGGTGGTAACCACCCCCCCCCTTCGGTAGACAAGGGTTAAATATGTGCAAATTACATGTTTAATGTGTATGACGTGTTTGTAGACGTCTGCTTATCAATGAATTAAAGTTTATTTGAACCGTTGGCGGTCATGACCTAGTGCATTTGGGCTGCGCATTCGTATTTCACTCTGCCTTGGCTGGCTTAGCAAACTATCCCTTCACGATTCCCAACGTTTTTAATAATTGATTGTACCCTTTTAGACCTAGCAAATCATATATAAATCAGCAAAACGGGGGAAAGGAAGAACGAGGTTCCGCAGAAAACTCTGCTACATGGATATGTTGGAGGCGGTCTCCTAGAATTGAACGGCAAATGCAAATTGTACGATAATTTGGTAAAACGGGCCTTAGAAGCGCTGGCTGAGCTGATAACATGAACCACCTAGTGTGGGGATTTACCCCGGGGATTTACCCTGATTAAATGTCATTTTGTGGCTAATACTTTTCATGTCAAAAATTTCTCTTCTGCACATCATTTCATGGCCAATATTCTGTTAATAATGAATTTGGTCTGAAAAGCTGGAAATTGTAATTTAACAACCCCTAAGGACGGAGAAAAAAACGAGTTATGCACGTTAAGACCGGGGTAAGACCACCCACAATATACGTGAGCTACGACACGGTGTATTACTGTTGTGCAGATCAAACGGGGTGAATCATGACAGGCAGAGGGTACCAAAAACGCGTAAACTGCCGTGGGGAGCACATTACGTTGTATTTTTGAGGGTAGTGAGAAGGTTAAAACATCCATTTCGCTTTGGTTAATAAGCTCTCAAAATGTAAAAGATACCTTGCGTATGTATGTACAACAAATCCTCCTGAGTGCAAAAAAAGTCCGAGAGAAAAGGAAGCAATTTTAAATGGTTCAAATGATACATGTTCAACTTCGTAATCTGCTTATATTTGGTCAAATTGATCCCGGCAAAATTTACAGGATGCCGTGACATGTCGGTTTTTGACAAGTAAGCTCATTCTCCCCCTACCCGCAAATCACGAGAAGCGCTTCATCCCCCAAACATGAACCAAAAACAAAGCCAATGCGTCATCACGAAATTATGGCTCCAATTCCTGAGAATTACTTTTTTAGCGGCACATTTTGATTCGCACATGCTGTTATTAATCACGTTGCCTCGCGTACATACATCATATAAATTTCTAATCTCGCAAAAATAACAATTAATATGACTATTAAAGGTCCATGGGCCCGATTGCTAATGAGCCTCGTCCCCAGGGACGCCATATTTTACCGGAATGGTCAAACTTTTGGTATTAGACGAAATGTTGCCCCTTTTTGGTCGACCATATTAAATTGTACACAGTACTCTACGTGGATTGCAAAATCACTTTTTTCGGTCTCACATCAAAACGGTTGAAATGGCCCGTTGCAAAACTTTACATATGGGGTTTTTGGGGTGAAGACCATTCATCAAATAACGCCTTTTTTTCCCCTTACATCGGGCAATCCCCCTTTACGATTGAATACCGATCAAATTAATTTACTCTCAATAAAATTAATGTTTGGGATTTTCTTTTTTCACAACTGTTTCAAAAGTGCCTTGGCACTTACGCTGTTGGCATCACCCCACGTATCCCCGGTACGTATCACCTCGCTGTGTCTCGCCGTGTGTATCACCGGAATACCCCTCCCTGCTATCTCTTCGCTGACCCGGGTACTTTCCGCGACGTGAATTCCCACTCTGAATTCTTCATCTGCATATTTTTGGACCTCGGGCGTTATACTTTCACTCTTTTGGTTGAAAAGATGAGAGATCTACGAAACTGATTTCCGAACCAGTCTTGCCAGTTGTGCATGCGTTTAGTACATGATCTCCGACATGATTTATTGACCCGATACGTTAATGACGTCACAGGCATAGCGCCCAATTTTTAAGAATTTCATTTTGTTTTATGGGGGGGTCCGGAAATAATCTTTTCAACAGTGTAATTTTGTGACTTACCTGTACAGTTGGAATAAAACTTATTTTCTCGTTTTATTGTATACAACAAATCAAATCAAATCAATATTTATTTTTGTCAGCACAAGATCAGCAAATATAGTACATGAATAATAATTAATGATATATAAGAGTACCATGATAATTGAAGTATTTGAAAATCTGTTTCACACAAGTGATACTTTAAATAAATCATTGAGACGATAACTGAAGGGAATTAAAGCACAGACCTGCCAACATTAACAGGATTTTCCTGGCAAAAAATTAAGATTTAACTGAACAGTACAAAATCAAAATTCAGGAATTTGCAACTAGTACAAAAAGAGATAATGCCCTATAAAAGGGGGGTTTGCAATGTATGAGTATCTTGAGTAGCATGCTATTATTTTAATAGATAACCTTGCGGGTTACCAGTGGTGAACGAGGTCACTGCTTAACTCAGGGCGTGTGGGTGCAGTGACCTCTTCAAGATTACATATCAAAACTATGTAACAATTAAATTCAAGAACAGGCACACATACACAAAACAACAATCCGGAACAGGCGTTCACAAATAACAGTTATACACAATCCGACTATTTGAAAAAAATTAGGAATGGATAACAGCACTATAGGAACTGATAAGATGTTTTTTCATTTTTGTTTTGAAAGACGTGAGGTGAGGGGGCTGGGGTTTAAATGGGATGTAAGTTGACCAAAGCAAATGGACCTTGAATTCTTTGTGTTTATTTGCCCGGCAGTGTTAACTTTTATTCTCAGTATTCCGCATGCCTGGTTGTTGATAATGATGAGTGGAAGTAATGGGAAGTTGAAGAAATCCTGCTCAGAAGATCATTTTTGGCAGTAAGTTAAATGGTTAAATGATACATGAAGGTACAGCTGGAGCCTTAAATGTCGTGGACTTTCAAAGGTTTTAAGAGATGAGAAGAGGGGGTCTGTATGAGCTAACCACAAGTAATTGGTGGCACGTTCTAATTACACGTTTCTGAAGTAGGAAACGCGAATCTAAAAAGCATTGTTGTTAGCGTCAGCCCAAGCCATAGCACCATTGATATGACGGTAAACCAGACAATTGTAAAGGGTATGAAGTGATTTTTGGTGGTAAAAATGGTCGACTTTCGAATAACTCCATTGTATTTGGAGAACTTTTTGAAATGTGTTTGGTATGAGAATTCGAGGATATATTATGATCAATAATGAATGCCCAGGAATTTAGTATTTAGAACTTGTTGGAATAAATGCGTACCACAATTTTTATGTCAACTTTAATATCTGTCTGGTTTTTACTGTTGTTTATTTTTAAAAGATCATATTTCCCTTCAAATTTAAAAATTTAAAAAAAAATATAGTGTTGTTTAATTTGAACCAGTTATAAATAGCTTTTAAGTTCATGATTTGATTAATTGTTCAATGCACGAGGAATCAGGATGAGAGAAAAGTATATTTGTGTCATCAGCAAACAGTATAAAATGTGGCTTTTTTGGTAAAAGTGGGATGGTCGTTTAATAATAATAAGAATAAAAGTGGCCCTAAAATTGAGCCTTGAGGAACTCCGGGTGAATGGTTTCTTGTGTCAGAAAAGATCCATCAATTAAAACCCGTTGTTTTCTGTTATCAGGTAATTCCTAATCCAATCATCAGCAACACCTCCTGATACCATATTTTATTTGAGCTTAGAGAAGAATGTCATGATTTATGTTATCATCAAAGGCCTTACTAAGATCCAGGAATATACCAATTGTATGGAATTTGTTATCCAGAGATCATCAATTTTACAATAGAGTTCATTTATCGCCATGTATTTAGAAGAGCGTTTGGATCACAAACCAAATTGATAGGGTAATATGTCTGCTTTGTTATGAAAATTATAAATACGAGTGTAACAATTTTTTTCAAGAAGCTTGGAGATCGACGGGAGTTTGATATATGGCCTATAGTTTAAACATCGTGCTTGTCGCCTGCGTGAAATATAGGTATTACAGTCTCCTGCTTATAGTAAGATTGGAACATTGACCAAGTACAAGAGAAGAATTAAAAATGTGGAAATAACAACCATCTATGTTTGGAAGAATTTGGTTGCAAAAGAGATTACTGATATCATCTGAAGCACGGTATTGCTGTTTGTTACGTTTCAGAGATGTTAGTTTCTGTAGTTCATCTGGACAGGTTTGGTATAGAAACAGACTATCAGAGTTGTTATAGGCCGTGAAAGGTGTTTTGAAATCAGGATTTGGTTCCAAAATCTTATCATAGCAAGAGTGCTACTATGTCCTTGTACCATATTTATCTAATTGACAAGATGATAGTTCACAACGTATCCCATGGTTAAGCCCCTGATTTAAAGTCTGTGCCTTCGGAGTCAACAATTGGTCTATACCCATATGCATGATGGGTTGGCCCTAAAGCCTACTGGACGGCCCAACCCTGATATGGACAAAAGATGCCTGGACAACTTTGGTTTAGAACCAAAAATGCTTTCATTCATCATTAGCACATTTAATTTCCAGACACTTTTCACAACAGCCAATAAGAAAAACTCGTACATGAAGCACAAACTGTATGATATCGATTCATCTGCATACAAGAACACCGCATTGTGCACAGTGAAACCTCTACACAGGAGAAAATCCATGGATATGCCTTATTACAAGCCTCTGCATGGAGAACAAGATAAATGCCAGCTACAGGATGGTGTGGGGTTTTCTTTTATCACCACAGGCTCTCAGCATGCTGGCAACCTTGTCCACTTTAATGAGCGCATCTTGAAGCTTACAACTGACGGGCACTCCTGTAACAAACATATCATTTGCTGTTACAGCCCCCACAACGACTATCCAAAGAACTGTCTCTCCTTTTACCCTGACTTTCCACTGCCACCAGTACAGTTCCAGCCATAAATCTTCTGTACATCCCTGGCAGAAAAATTAAAAAACACAACGCCTAAGTTGGGCTGACGAGGCGCTGGTTCACAATTTCAACCCGAGTCCTAACAAAATGGAATGTACATGAAGGACTTCATGGTACAATATAACCTGTTTTGCACTAATCCCAAATTCCCCAAAATCATTCAGGTAGACTGTTGACACAGACAAAAACCGCCGCCCACAGAAACTGTCCAACGGACGATATTCTAGTCAGAAAGAAGTGGATTAACCAGCATTAAAACTTCACGAGCCTACAAAATTTTGAAGCTGTTAAGACTGATCACAGAATTGTCTCTTGCAGGAGCCAGATAAGTTTCACGGCAGAGTAAAACCACCTCCCAGAGATCCATGAAAACAATAGTACTGTAGGTAGGTAGTGTGGATACAACTCCTTTGTGAGCATTTACACGGGTAGTCAGTGGCGTAACCGACCAGTGGGGGGCCCCGGGGGGCAAGCTGCCCCCCAATCCAAAACATCGGTGGCAAATCGGGAAGGGGAGCCAAAAAATGGGAAGGAAAAAAGGTGAAGGAAGAGAAAAATATAAAAAAAGAGGGAAGAGAAGAAGAAGGGGAAAAACAAGAAGAGGAAGACAGGGAAAAAAGAAGAGGAAAAAAGAAAGGGAAGGGTGAAAGTTGCCCAGGCTGGGTGTACTCGGCGAGCATAGCGCGCCGGAAAATTGGTGCCTGAAACAATCGGGACACTTCTTGAGTCTTGCCCCCGGAGTCCAGTTCTGTTACGCCCTGCACTGTAGCGGTAAATAACAGGTTCAACCCTTTGTTGTGAGCTTGGAGACACAACTCCTCCAGGCGATATAATAAATTTCCCTCACTTCAGCCCACAAAGAAATGGCATTGGAGATGCTAGCTAGAAGATACGAAGACCTCCTGGCCTTTGCCTCAAACGACAAAGTCGCAAAGCCAGAGAAAAACTGAAGTCCTGCAGCCAATAAGCACCGTACTAAATCACCAGAAGCTCCAAGCAGAACCTGATGCTGCTAAGTCTGCACTTGATGACGCTTACCATGTGGTGCTTGAGGAGCAATTTTAAGATCCAGGCTGCATCACTTGATCCCTACATCTTGAAAACATCTGCCTGCTGCCTGGTAGGCCTTGAGGGAGCTGACCGTACGAGGCTACCCCACCTTAAGAATCAATGTAAACAACTGAAGACGCCTTGACACTGGTTTCAGCACTTTAGTTTTCTACTTGGCAAGCCAGTTCAGAATACCACTAACCTTGATGAACCTTTCTTCAATCACAGATATGCAACACCCCTTTCCCATCCAGACTTGTACCTTTCACTATGGAGGAGCTTCAGATCTGCCTGAAGAACTGAAGAACGATGTGGACCAAGACCCTGGTCCCGACAACATTCACTGCGTAGTCTGAAGAAATCCACTATTCCATGATCAACTGTTAGAATTTTGTAATACACCTACATGGAACAACCAGCTGCCTTTCAACATCATTCATCATTCCTCTACCAAAGAAGGCGACCTCCAACCACCCCAAACTAGCAGAGGAATTACACTGTCACCACTGCCTCTAAGATCTAGCAACTCAGGCCTGCTCAACAGAATTCACTCCCACATAGATCCCCTTCTCAGACGGGGTGAGGAAGGGAAGAAGGGAGAGGGGCCAGAGGAATAGTGAGGGATAAAAAGCGGATAAGGCTGAAAAAAGAGGAACAAAGGGGAGGAGGGGAACAAAAAGGGGACAAATAAATAAAGTAAGAGAGAACTGGAGCAGGATAGGTTATCGGGCCGATGGGGGGAGTGGGAGAGAAAAGTGCGTAAAGGGAAAAAACATAGGTATGGTGAAGAAGAAGAACGCATAATGAGGAGGGGAGCGAAGGAAAGTGACGAGGACGAGAGTGGGAGGTCGATGTGTTTAGGGGACCGAGTGAAGGGCAAGGCTTCCCCCTCCCTTTTTCGCAAAGGCAGATCAACACAACCTCAGAAGACTTGCCTCAGAAGGAAGCATAGAAGAGTTGAGAATTTCCCAAGAAAAAGCTTCAATTGTGGTTCGTAGATTTTTTTCCAAGCTTTGACAGTGTTACAGGATGTACTGCTGGCATATTCTCCTCCAACTACGGTGTCCCAGAGATAGACTGTCAAGGCAATTGCCATCATGTATGATAACCCATATAGCTTTTTTCAGACGCATGGATGGGCCCACAAAGGAGTTTCCAACACTACTAGCTACTGGAATCCTCCAAGAGATACTCTTGCTCCCTGTCTCTTTGTAGTCGTGGTTGATTACTTCCTCCGACGATCTTGACATCATGAACACAAGGACTCACTCATCAAACCCAAGCGTTCAGATCGTCACTGGGTCAGCATCTCACAGACCTTGACTAACCAGATGATCTAGCTCTAACAAGCTGATCTGATATGTGTGCACAAGACTCTACCACATGTTGCACTTGAGAATGTGCAGACAAAGTCGGCCTACATCTTAATTCCAGAAGACTAAATATATGACTGTCAATGATGAGACATCATCAACCTTCTGCACAGCAGATGTGTAGCCAACATCAAAGAAGGTCAAGGATTCAGTATCTAGGGTCTATGTTGCCGACAGCAGAAAGACTTCCTGTCACGCAAAGGGACAGCTTTGGAATGCCTGCAATAAACTACACCACTTATGCCATCTGGTATCTCCATTCAACCAAGCTGAAATTCTTTAGATATTCTTTAGAGGCCTGTGTAGAGCGTATCCTTTATATGGATCTGAGACCTTGACCATGAAGAAAGAGCTCATGATCGACTGGATGGCACCTACACCAAGCTTCTTATGCTAGTACCAAACATATCCTGGCGTGCGCACAAGACCAAAGCACCGATATCTGGAGATCCTCCCGTACCAATTTCTCTTTCTGTGTGCCTAAAGCTTTGGCCCAACTCCCGTGCACGATTTGCGGTCACTGTCATCGTGCGATTGACCTCAATAGTCTCAGACATCACAATGTTGGATGTTACCATGCCAAACATGGGTCGTCGCCCCTTAAACTACATTGATGTGATTTGCTCGAGACACCCATCAGGATCCATCTGACATCCCCACCCTAAATGACAAACAGGGACATTTGGCGCTATACATGGTGAAAAAAACCAGCATCTTCTGCCGGCTGCGGCCTGTTAGATAGATGAGATAGCTACCTATGTCTCAAAAAAAGGTTATTGATTTTCTGCATAACCTGCTTTATCAAGTTCCTTTCACCCATATAACAAAAAGTCGGGAAAGTTGACTTTTCTATTGGCTACCTATAATTTGTTTAAGGTTTCCATAGGTCTTTGGTATTCGATTTATTATTTTCATTTTAACTAGTTATAATGATTTTTTTAAGCTCAGGCGCAATAACGAATTAAGTGATTTCGGTATTTGGTGTATTTTTAATTTATTTCATTACTTGGCTTAGAGATGTATGTTTTATATAGTTTCCTTTAGTTTGAATTGATTTATTAGTCTTTAGTGACCCCGGTTTTTTAGGTGAAATTGCGTTTTGAGATGGTATTATTTTTAATTGGGCTGAATATTTCAAAGTTCCGATAGTTTAAGAATTAATTTATTATATCTGGTCTGTCTTCTATGGTGGTTACTTTTGTCCAATCAACAATAGATAACGCATTATTTAGGGCCTTTCTGTTTGTTTTGGCTTGAACTAGATACGAGATTTCCTATTCAAAGGTGGGTTGGGGGGGGGGGGGAGTAGGCCTATATTTTTGTTGGGTGAGGAAGATTGGAAAAATGGTCCAAAAATCAGTAATCATAACACCTGAGTAAATGGAATCTCGATGTCATTGGTAAAAATATTAATCAATTAAGGAGACGCGGTGTAGCCCCGTACAAAACTATAATGTAATTCGGTTGGCGTATCAATGCTTGGAATGAATCATGAGAATATACAATAAGAATTCATTAACTTGGGGGGCAGAATCGAGTGAGAGTAATCGATATTGAAGTCGCCCATTAGTAGCATGCTTTCTTTTACTGGAAATATGTTATCGTATTCCCCAAGTGGGAAAAGCTATGAAATAATCGTAAATAACATAATCTGGGTTGTAGATAATGCCGACAATTGTTTTAACAGAGTTTCAGGAATCTCAATGAAAAATAAGAAAATCGGCATCGGCACAGTCAGGGAGAGGTCATGTCTGATGCATATTTAAAGCGGGATGAAGGAAAGGAGACAACCGCCTCCCCGGCGACCATGTCTAATGCAATTCTCGCATGAATAATTCTCGATATCAACCCGAGCGCATCAATCCTTAGAATTGAACCAGGGTTCAGAACAACCGTATATAGAAAACTGCGCTGTAAAGCTAGATAAGTAATAACAATGTCAATCAGAATGTTTGTTAAAGACTGGCATGTGTTTCGTCATGAATACGAAATGAGATGAACTTATAAGGGTTGTGTGTGTTTTAAGGTTTCAGTGGTAAAGTAGTCGGGACATATGCTTTGGTACTCGTATAATCGGTGTCATCGTGGTGTGATAGTGCTTCCAACGCACATGGTTGAAAAGTTGGGGGAGATTCAAATCGACATAACAATTAACCATATAACTACAGAAATATAAAGTATCTTAACTATTACTCACAAAAATCACCCAAAGAGTTTAATTTTAAGTTCACAAATTTATCTAATTACCGGAGATTGAGCTCTCAAAAATCACCATGAAAATAAATTGCATTTGTGTGGTTTAAAACATAACCATAATATCTAACCGTGAAAATTGAAACTAGAAATTTTTGGATAGCTAGGGAAAGGTTTAAAGGAGTAGACGATGAGCAAGGAAGGAAGAAGAATGTATACAACAAGACGAGTGTTGTTACTAAACAATTTGTTTTTATACAAAACTGCAAAGTAGATAATTTATCTAGTTACATATTTAAATGAAATATGTAGATAGTTAGAAAGAGATTAAAGGTGTAGATGATGAGCAAGGAAAGTAGAAAAATGTACTATATGGTAAGAATCATAATAACCAAGCAAATTATATTTTTTCATTAATAACGCATTCATGTAAAATCATTATGAATATTTCATTTGCATGCATCAATCACAGTATGAACATGAGGCAAACATATTGGTGGATATAATTGATAAAGTATTACGAGAATTTAACGCAAGATAAAATGGAATTGAGACTACTAGTATGGGGCGGTGTGTTAATGGTTTGAGATTTGTTGGCTTTTTTGCTACAATTGGAATTTTGGGTCTTAAAATGTAGATAATGGTCCTAGGAATCCAAATCAAATTGTTACCATTTTTTTATCCCTTCCGTTTGGCGGCCATCTTGGTTTTCAAAATGGCTGCCATTTTCAACATATTTTGCTCTATATCTGGACTTCTGTGCAACATAGAAGGTTCAAATTGGTGGCAATACCAATGTTTGTGATGTCATGGAACACAATTATCACATCCAGAAAGTCGCAGATAGTTTCCTTCGGGAGGTCATCTTGAATTTCAAAATGGCCGCCATTTTCATCATATTTTGCTCTCTATCTGCACTTCTGATCAACATAGAAGGCTCAAGCTGGTGGCAAAACCCATGTTTGCGATGTAAGCGAATGCAAATATTACACCCAAAACATCACAGATTGTTAACTTCAGGCGGCCATCTTGAATTTCAAAATGGCCGCCATTTTTAACATATACTTCGCCCAATATCTGGACTTCTGAGCAACATGGAAAGCTCCAATTGGTGACAATATCCATGTTTGTGATGTCACGGAACACATATATTACATCCAGAAAGTCGCAAGTTGTTTCCTTCTGGCAGCCATCTTGAATTTCAAAATGGCTACCATTTTTAACATATACTTCGCTCAATATCTGGACTTCTGGGCAACCTAGAAGGCTCCATTTGGTGGCAAGACTCATGTTTGTGATGTTAAGGAAAATATATATTACATCCAGAGAGTCGCAGATTGTTTCCTTCTGACAGCCATCTTTAATTTCAAAATGGCCACTATTTTTACATACACTTTGCCCGATATCTGGCCTTATGCGCAAAATAGCTCAAATACTCCTTCCTAATCAGATATACATCCTATTGCACCAGAACCACTTAAATCATGGAATCCTGGGAGAGCCATAGCTCTGGGTGTTTTAATAAGTTTGTGTTTAGGTTTCAATGTTATTGATGTCCATATGTTCCAGTGCAATTTCAAGTATTGAAACCAATATCCACTACTATCTATCTAGCGGCCGCAGTAGAGATGCTGTTCACCATGTAGCGCCAAATGTCCCTGTCCGTCATTAAGTTGGAGATGTCAGATGGATCCTGCTGCATGTCTCGAGCAATCGCATCAATGTAGTTAAAGGGGCGACGACCCCAGTTTGGGCATGGTAACCTCCAACATGTGATGTCCGAGACTACTTGATCAATCGCACGATAACAGTGACCGGTAAATCGTGCTCGGCGTTGGGCAACAGAAGATGAGATTGGAGGGATATCTCCACATATCTGTGCTTTGGTTATGTGCTCACGCCAGGATATGTTTTGTACTCGCATAAGAAGCCTGGTGTAAGTGCCATCCAGTTTATCCTGTAGCTCTTACTTCATAGTCCAGGTCTTAGATCCATATAACAGGATACTCTTTTCACAGGCTCTATTGAACTTCAGCTTGGTTGCGTAGTTTATTGCTGGCATTCCAAGCTTGTCCTTTGCATGACAGGAAGTCTTTCTTGCTGTCGGCAACATAGGACCCCGGGTACTTTAGGCCCCTTACCTCTTGAG